>APFE031584144.1:40113-47226 GCA_000404065.3 Pinus taeda
TCTCTATGGTTTCCAGGTGTTGGATCCTTCTTGTGGACCAATTTTGGATCATTTTCTGAGCATCCTGTATGTGCCATGTGTTGAGGTGAAATTGGGCATTTGAAGACCTCAACTAGGAGCAGAGCTTATAGTGAAGTGTTGGGTGCCATTGGTCTGGTGGAGGGCACCATGTTGGCCACCGAAAGTAGCCCTAGACAAACAACCTTGAAGTGATGAAGAAAAGTGAATATTGGGTGAAGTCTACTACCAAATGTGCAACACTTTAATGGACAAAAGTGACTGCTAGATTGGAGGAATGAAGCTCAAGGATTAGCCAACCTAGAAGAGAAGATTGAATTAGCCCATGTACATGCAACAAAAGTGACTTGCATTAGTGTTACGTGGCATCCCTCCTAGAGTCTCTCTGTGTTTCCCTTCGAAGGTCTAAGGGGCAACTAGATAGCAGTATTGAAGCGAAGGTCCGACGGGACAAGATACGACAGAGAATATATAATGAAGATTGGGTTGTACATTATTGTACAATATTTGTTAAAAAATGTGTATACTCGTGCATATCTGATTTATTAGTTTCTATTTGCACTGTGAACAGTAGTTCTTGTTGAGGTTCTTGGTTTGGTAGCATCAAATATTTTAAGATTCTAACCTAGACCCAATATTGTCGAAATTCAACAGGGATACGCTGAAGTCAACATGATGAGGGAGTGTCATGGAGAGTGGGTGTAACAGCCTCCCCATGACCACGTAAAATATAATTCAACCTTGACTAAGTGAGAGGAGGTGACAGAAAATGTATGCCCATGGAACTAAAATGATTGCAACAATATAGTGAGAAAAATATGGAGAAACAAGCTGGACGAGGAGGGAGGATTCTTGTCACGAACATGAAGCCTAAGTAGAGGAATAGAAATGGAGCCAAGCATAATAGATTGAAGAAAATAAGCTCTACGTTGTTACAAAGACAAAAGAGAGGGAAAAACCTTTGGTTGAGAATTAGAGGAATGGAAGAACATCTTTCACGTAAGCATTAAGAAATATCTAGATTCCTTAATTAGTTGGAGGGTGGAGATGACTTAATCTCTAGATCCCTTTGATAGATGGGGTGGGTGTTGTTAGGTCCATATAAGACTAGTGTAGTCCCTTATTTTTATTGTTATTGTAGCCCTATTATTGGTATTGTTGTGCCCATGTAGTCCCCATGTTGTTATTATTGTGCCCCATATAATCCCACTATTGTTATTATTGTTCCCTTACATTATTATTTCCATGTAGTTTTTGATTATATTGTGAACCCTTAGAATCCTATATATAGAAAGTAGGATTTTTCATTTGTATCATCTAAGAATTGTTCATTTATGTTATGTAAAGGAGCTTCCCCACTTGAAGAGGCTAATTCTCAAGTCATTGATCTATGTTTTCTTCTATTTTATGAGTTGGTTGAATAAAATTTTGTATCAAAGCTTTGGATTTTAGGGTTTCACTACTTCAAATAGGTCATCTTGGTATTTTCTCTATAACATTTTTTCTACGAAGCTTCAAAAGCGGAAATTTGACCACCTGGAGCCAAAATATTGGTTAAATTCATGTAAACATTTCAGAGATTGGTTTTCTATATTTGTGGAGATATGATATGAGGAGGTTAGGGCTTTTCTAGGATCTAGATATCAATCTCAAACAGGGGAGCTACGGAAAAGCATCATAAATTTCTCTCTCAGCATCATATTTAAATTTCACAAAAGGTAAACAGAAGTACACATAAGCTAGTTTCTTTTTTATTATTTTCAAGGTCGAAGGTCGAAGAAGTGACACATGGCACTCCGTAAAAGTACACTCTAGTAAAACGTTCTATAATCAATCGATCGTGGAAGATTAGAAATAACTCTTTCTAGAATAATCTAATCTAAGTCTAGCTTGTGGGGTTAGAAGGAAGACCCATAAGGCTACGATAAGACAAAATTTTAGATCTTAGAGATCAAAAACTACAGATATACAACAACTTCAATATCGAGCTCCTAAAAAGAAATAAAAATGTGTGTTTATTTTTTAATTTTACATAACTTTTGTTTGAAAAATCAATTTTAAGTGATTCCAAAGGAATACTGAAGCATATATACCAATATTAGGTTCTAAAATGATTCCCAAACAAAATAAATCTACACCCATTAAGCCCTCAAAAATTTCTTCTATGATGCATGTAGAGGAAGAATTGCAACATAATATATAAAAATTATAGGACTAAGTGCAACAAATTTCACTCTCACAAAGAGCAACTAAAGATGAACTAAAAGGGGACATGGATTTCTTAAAAGGGGACATGGATTGCTTAAAAGGGCACATGGAGGTTTTAAAGTCATGGAATATTTTAAGGATGGATTAGAAAAAAACATGGAAGGTTTGGAGGATGGATTAAAAGAAAACATGGATGCTAAGATGGAAGGTTTGAAGGAAGGTTTGACAAAGTTTCTACAAGAAATTCTCCCTAATGGCTAACAAGTATTTGGTGAACTCATGATGAGAAAAAAATGAATGTTAATCATGATTTCAGAGACTCTAACTTTGGATTGAAGACCCACAATATTCTGAAGATCGATATGTGGAATTTTGATGGCAAGGATCTGGTAACATGGATACTATAGATGGAGCAATATTTTGATCTCCAGAATGTGCAACACACACAAAAGGTACACATTACATCTTTATATTTAGAACCCAATCAATTTGTATGGTACAGATGGCTCTGGTGCTGTACACCACTTTTCACTTGATCAATTTTTATGGAGGAAATGATAACCCATTATGAGGATAGAAAGAGCAACACCTTTGGCCAATTGATAAATATCAAACAAAAGGGTTCAATGGCGGAGCGCATTGAGGACACCCAAAAATTGAATATAAGCGTAAATGATATTCCAAAAGAGAATAGGATTGATGTATTCATAAGGACTTTAAAGGATAACATCCAACATGATGTTCACCTTTGCGAACTTAATTCATTGGAGAAGTCATTTACGGTGGCAAGAAAGATGAAAGAAAAATTATGGCAACAAGGAGGTCTACCAATCACAACTATAAATATGGAAGTGTTTTTGCTCCTAGCCTTCCAAAACCTACAAGTTTGACAGCACACCAAATCAAAGAAAAAATAGAAAATGAGCGTTGTTACTGTTGTGATAGAAAATACACTAAAGGTCATAAGTGCAATGAGAATATATTTTCTTTACATAGATTATGAAGAGAAGGAAGAAAAGGAACAAGAAATGACAAAATAAGAGGATATACACCAAGAACCAATCCCAGAGAATGAAGAAATGAATCTAAACATATATTTTAATGGATTAGCAGGGATTACCACTCCTCAGACTCTCAAGATAGATGGAGATATCAGGAAGAGAAAGGTAATAGTGCTAATTAATTCAGGTAGTACCCATAATTTTATTTATTGTAAGATAGCCAAGGAATTGAAATTTCTTCGTATATCCAACACAAGAGTGTCAAGTGATGGTTGCAAATGGAGGAACTATAAATTTCTCTAGAAAGTGTCATAACATCAAGCTAACCATGGGGAAATATTTATTGAATAGTCCAGTTCTTTCCATTCTAATGAGCAATGTTGATGTTGTATTAGAAGTCCAATGGTTACAATCTTTGGGTACAATAGCTTTTAATTTTCAAGAACGTTTGTTGAATTTTTTTGGGGAAGGAAAGGAATTTGAATTAAGGGGTGTCGTAGGGAAACCAAGAAAGATAATCAACTCTAATGGCATGAAAATTCTTATAAATAAAGAAACGAAGGTCGTAATTTCACAATTATGCTCACTAGAGGTTTAAACATCAAAATCATCTATTTCTCCAGATCTCTAAAAAGTCATAGACAAACATTTCAAGGTATTTGAGACTCCCAAAGCCCTCCCACCTATTCATGATCATGATCATTGTATTCATTTAATTCTAGGAAGTGTTCCTCCAAACAACATGCCTTATAGATAACCATATGCCCAAAAGAGTGAAATTGAATGTATGGTTGTAGAAATGCAAGAGGTCGGTATAATTCAATGTAGTCAAAGTTTTTTATCTCCTCTGGTAGTATTGGTGCACAAGTAGGATGGATTATGATGCATGTGCTTGGATTATAGGGAGATCAACAATCTCACTATTAAAGATAAATTTCTCATTCCTATCATTGATGGATTGTTGGATGAATTGCATGGAGTAGTTTACTTCATCAAGTTAGATCTTCATTCGGGATATCAACAAATTATAATGAATACTGAAGACATTGTGGAAACAACATTTAGAACTCATGAGGGTATTATGAATTTTTTGGTACGCCTTTTGGGCTTTCCAATGCACCTTCCACATTCCAAGGTTTGATGAATTCTGCTTTCAAACCCTTCCTTAGAAAATTTGTATTAGTATTTTTTGATGATATAATAATCTGCAACAAGTCTTGGAAGGAGCATGTTCAACATGTTGGCAGAGTTCTCAAACTATTGTAGGAGAAACAACTCTATGCAAAATCCCCTAAATGTTTCTTTGGACTACAAGACATAGAATATATGGGCCATATTCTATCTCATGAGAGTGTTAAGTTATACCCGAACAAAATTAAAGCCATTAAGGAATGGAAAATCCCCAGAACCATAAATATTCTTCAAGGATTTCTCAGGTTGACAAGGTATCCTCACAAGTTTGTTAAGAATTATGGGAGAATAACAACACTTATAATGATATTACTAAAGAAAGAATCATTTTCTTGGACTCCAAAAGGAAGTAGTGTGTTTGAACGTCTTAAAGAGACAACATGCCAACCGCCATTCTTAGCTAAGGTAGACTTCACAAAATTACTCATCATACAAAAATATTGTATAAAAAAGTTTACATTACACATTAATGAAATTGATGGAGTATTTTGAGACAAGTCTGGCCCTTCATGCAGATTTGATCTGAGAGAATCATTAATGGGATAATGATAACCACTTTTAAGTTTAAAATGGTTAAATCATTCAGTGTGTTGAAATGAAAATTCCTTATACACATCAGAGTTGTGGCTTGCCACATTTAGGGCTGCGGTTCTCACCTCACTCTCTACAGAACAATGTAAACTTTGAAACGGGAACTGATATTGTTACCCGTTTCTTAGAGATAGCAAAAAAGTGACCTGATTTTGAAAAGGGGTGATGCAGAATGCACATGTTTTTTTTAGAGCATAGTTTTTGGCACTTTAATTTTTTTTATGTACATTACGTTTTAAAATGGTAGTGATTTTCATGCTGATTTAGAAAAGTGAATATTCTGCATCACACCCTTTTTCTAAAAGCCCTATTTTTTGGCTTTACATTTTTTTATGTATAAAATGTAAATAATTATTTTGTAAATTTGATAATTTTTGAAGTGGTCGTTTTGTTCACATTTTCTTGTTTTTTATTTTAATTTTATTTATTTTTTTTTTTCGTGAGGTTTTTATTGTTTTGCATTTTTAAATTAGAAGGTTGATATTTAAAATTTTCGATATTCTACATATTTAAACATTCTTAATTAATTTTTCAATCCACATGAAATAACTATTTCTAAAAAGGGATATTTTTTTCAATGGACATAAAAATAACCATTTTTAACATAAATATAACTAAAAAACTACACGTTTTGATAATTTTTTGCGAGAATTGACATGTCAAAATGACAATTTTGATACGATAATTTTAACTAAAAATGGTTAAATAATAGCTTTTTTTATGAATTTCATGTCAAAATAATAATAATAACTGAGTGTTTATTCTTCTCATAAAATGTCAAAGTCAAAACATCGCAAAGCTTGATTTACAAGCATAACTTAAATTTAATAAAAAATGTCACGTAATCCAAACTCTTCATCCTCTAGAGTTTCATCATTGTCTTCTTCCACAATTTTGTTTCCTTCTGCTCATTTTCTTCTTCTAATGGGTCTTTGATGTCTGCGAATCTCCCAATGTATGTCTTTCCAAACATTCCATGTAATGGTGGTTGGGGTTCCTTTGCCTTTTTTGCCACACGTGATTCACTAAAGTCCCCTTTCTTCAACCCAATTTCTTGCATTGCATCTGGAAGAAATTGAAGAGCATTAATTCTTTGTTGAATGAAATTGCACTGTACTGGATCTTTTTCAATTGCAATGCAATTTCTTCCTTTTTGAAGGCAACATGCTAGTGTTGTACCTAATTATCAAGCACAAAAGAAATAATGAACTAAAGTAGTACAATGACATATCAATTAAAAAAATAACATATTAAAATCAATTCCATATAATAAAACTTACCTGAGCTAGAAAATAAATCTAGAACCCAATCTCCTTCATTTGAACAAATGTCTATAAGATAGTTAATCAATAATTATGGTTTTTGATAATTGTTAACTATCTCTCCTTTTTCTTCTTTGTCTTCATATGTTAGTTTTCTCACAACAGTATCATAAGTTAGTATTTGGCTATGGCTCTTTCCATCTACCCGATTAAAAATCATAGACATATGGCTATCATCTTTTGCCCAACTATCAATATGAATGAACTCACAATCATTTATAAATTGTTGATCTTCATTGCTAAGAATATTTGACTTTTTTGTGTAACATGAAATAGTAAAAGTTCAATTAACTTGTACATAAATGAATTTTTCAACATTAATCAAATATATCTTTTCAACGTCTTACCATGTAAGCTGCATCCTTAATTTTGTTTTCCCCTTGAAGCTTGACAATAACATTGCCAATTGTGTGTCTGAATGAAATGTCACAAATCTCCATAATGGTGATGATGTGACTTCTACAAATCCCGCAACCACTTTAATAAGAGCTTCATAAGTATAAGGGTCACTATCATAGTCAATGTTTGGAATATTGAAACCATGGGAATATCTGCAATGACTAGGGCATACTCCTTTTTAGGTATGAGGTTAGCAATGTCTTCACAGTCACCTTGTATTACTTGATATTGAATAGTGTCTAGCCCATTCCAAATGAATTGATTAAGAGTTGGATCAAGTTGAACATTCTTAATGCGTTGCTTCCTCAGTCTTCCAATCTTTATTTTTTCAATAAAGGTTTTGAAACTAGCTGGCGCTCCATTATTATGCTTCCTCATCTTTT
>APFE031584144.1:53131-77134 GCA_000404065.3 Pinus taeda
CCACAATGCTCACGATGTATGTAATTGTTATTTTGGCTCAGGAAAATTATTAATTTAAAAAAAAAAATCTTTTTCATTAAACTTATTTAATATAAAAGTTTGCAAGGAAAAAAAATTAGCTCACCTTTCAATTATGAGAATTCTTCATTGGATATGTTGTTGATAGTGATTTAGCTGCTCCACAAATTCACGAGTCCTTCAACGATTTTCAAAAAGCCTGGATGTAATGTGAGTAGTAGTGATAATGAAATTTTAATATATAAGTGAAATTACGGAGATGTTTTACTGCACAGTTAATGTGGGATAATTTGTTTTAAAATATTTTAAAACGAATATTATAGATTTGTTTTACAACGGGTTGAATGTGGGATAATTTGTTTTAAAATATTATATAGTGAATATTGTAGAATTGTAAAGCGAATATTATATATTTTAACTACTAAAATAATTAATGTAGAATTTGTAGTGTACAATTTTAATTTTAATGATATTTTTCATAAAAAAATTTAGTTTTCATTTTTCAATAAATTGTAGAACAAAATAATGAAGGTAAATAAATTTAACAAACTTTTTAGAGGGAAATATTTTCGTGAAACTTTTTGGAGGGAAAATTTCATTCTTTAAGCTATATAATATCTTTAGGATACTCTCCATTTGTATCATTCAACATCTTCTATTTGAAAGGGATGGATTTTTCTGATAGTGATGTTTCGATTTATACACCATCAACTTCTTCATCGCGTAACAACTCTATTCATATTGATGAATATAGCGGGAATTCTTCAACTATGGATAGAAAGTCAATTCTTCCACTTAGTCCTGATTCTAAGGACTACGAGAGCAGCACTGATGAAAGAGGGGATGGAGAATTTCAAATAAATAAAGAGTCACAGGTTCCACTTAGTCCTACTTCTAAGGACTATGAAAACCGTAGTGATGAAGAGCATGATGGTGTAGTTGAAAAGAAAGAAGTGCCACGATGTCTACTTAGTCCTAATTCTGAGGACTATGAGAGCAACATTTTTGAAGAGCATGATGGTGAAGTTTAAAAGAATGGAGTGTCATGGTGTCCACTTAGTCCTAATTCTGAGGACTATGAGAATAGCAGTTTTGAAGAGCATGATGGTGACGTTCAAAAGAATGGAGTGTCATGGTGTCCACTTAGTCCTTATTCTGAGGACTATGAGAGTAGCAGTTTTGAAGAGCATGATGGCGACATTCAAAAGAATGGAGTGTCACGATGTCCACTTAGTCCTAATCTTGAGGACTATGAGAGTGGCAGTGATGAAGAGCGTGATAACGAATTTCAAAAGAATGGAGTGTCAAAGTGTCCACTTAGTCCTAATTCTAAGGACTATGAGAGTAGTAGTGATGAAAAGCATGATGTTGATTTTCAAAAATATGGAGTGCCACGGTGTCCAGTTAGCCCTAATTCTAAGGACTATGAGAGCAACAATGATGAAGAGTGGGATGATGAATTTCAAAAGATTGGAGTGCCACAGTGTCCACTTAGTCCTAATTCTGTGGACTATGAGAGCAATAGTTATGAAGAGCATGATGATGAATTTCAAAAGAATGGAGTGTCATTGTGTCTTCTTAGTCCTAATTCTAAGGATTATGAGAGCAACAGTGATGAAGGACAGGATGATGCACTTAGTCCTAATTCTAATGAGTATAAAGGTTGCAGTGACAAAGGATGGGATGTAGAATCTTCAATAAGTAAACAATCAAATTTTCGGTGTAGTCCTAATTCTGTGGACTATGAGAGTAGCACTGACAATGGATGTGAGGAAGAATATCCATTAAACATCGAGTCAGATTCTCCATTCAGTCTGAATTCTAAGGACTACGACAGTAGCACTGAACAAGTGGAAGATGACGAATATCCTCCAAGTCAATATTTGAAAAGCAGAGCTGGTCATAGTGTGGATAACGATCCTCTTAATGATGATGAAAATCGCTATAGAAATGATGATCCAATGATGGAGATGTTGCCAAGAAATATTGTACCGAGGAGTAGGAGCAGACCTTTTCGTATCAATGCAAGTTGTTCTACTTATACAAGGGGTAGACCAGAATATTTGATGAGAAGAAGTTCTATTAGTGTTCTCATTTCAAGTGAATCTTGCCAAAAAGATTGCTTGAAACATATGGATTTAAAATTTGCATTAGAAAACAGGAAGAGATATTTGTCAATGAATAAAAGCATGCAAAATTCATATTTAGTTGGGTGCATGAAATCTACATTGTCAGGTTATGATTATCATATTGGGACTTTATTTATCTATAGAAAAGGTTTCAAAATGTTTCATTCAATTGGGAATTTTCGTCTCTCGAGAATTCAAGAAAATTTGGAAAAGGATCCCACATTTTATTCAGAAGTACGTCATAAAAGATAGTTTGGGCCATTATCAAATACCGCAATGTCATGGATGAAAGATTTATTTTCAAAGCATGGAGAGTGTATGCCAAAGAGAGAGACAATACATATTCCAGATAATTTTTCAATATGAGAAATCTACAACTTATACAAAGAATATGCAGAAGGTGCTGAGGGACATGGCCAGTTTATTACATATCAATATTTTGTGAAGGTATGGAAGAAAGAATTCAACAATCTCCCTATTCCTAAGAAGACAAGGATGGGGATTTGCAGTACATGTGCTTCTCTTAAATAAAAAAGGGACAAATGTGAAGGCTCGGAAAGAGGTAAGTGTTCATAACATTAACTTTTAAAATTGTATAGTCATCAACTATGAAAACATATTTCTTAATGAATTTCTTTTATGTTGTGTAGATTTAATTGTCAAAGAACTTCAGGAGCATCACGAACAACAAACAAACGAAAGGAAGAAGTTGTACAAGCATTGAAAGAAGTGTTATGATAATCCAAATAGATATTTTGGTTTGATAATTGATGGTATGGACCAGAAGAAAACACTTTTACTACATTTTGTTCGCACGCCCAAAAATTTACAGGAGGAAAATTTTAGTCAATTTCACTTGGTCGGTTGTATGGCCTTCAATGGGAAAATGTTGCCAAGGGTTAGGGAAAATTTTAAGAACCCCCCTAAATTTATAAGTATAATAAATGGACGAATCTCCATGGTATATAAGAAAAATGGAAGGCGACTTTATCAATAATATAATATGTATATATAATTTTTTGGCGAATCTCTCACCACATGGTGAATATTTTACTCAATTATAAAATCTTGTAAGATGTTGGTATTACCATGGGTTATCATAAACCTAGAGCTTAAAAATTACTATTAGTAATTTATAAAAAATAATAGAATTAATAGTTGATTTTTATTTTATTTTTTATTTTAACATACATTAAATTAGAACATCCATTTTTACTCTTGATCCAGCCCTGAGAGGGATCAAATATTTTTTCACTCTATGCCAGTTTGCATATCACGATATTTGATACCTCTCGGGGGTTAGTAGATCCATAGTAAAGATGAATCTATGCAGTTTAATTCCCCCATTTAAATAGGCTACATTCTAGGTGAATACCATGGGTCAATACCATGTGCCATTTTTATTTTTATTAATACTAATATTAGGGTTAATAATGTTTTTTTGCATGGTATTAATAACAATCTAGTCCATGGTATTTGTCCCATATTATTTTTCCCATAGGTTTTACCTAAATATAGCGCATTTTTGAGTGACTTATGGAGTAAATATAAAAAAATGTTTTATCTGTTTACTATACCTCTCATTTATTTGTATTTTTATTAATTTACCATACCTCTTTTACAAATATGGTATTTGGCCCATAGGATTAACTTAAATAAAACCTCTTTCTTGAGCCTACATAAATAGAACGAGGGTTATGGACTAAATATAAAAAGAGGTTTTGTTTATTTATTATTTATATTTTTATGATTTACCATACCTTTTGAGTAAGTATAAAAGGACGTTTTATTTATTTACCATATTTCCACTTTACTTATATTTTTATTTGTTTACACCCTTGCATGTATATAAGGTGACTTATGGAGTAAATATAAAAAATGTTTTATTTATTTACCATACTTTTCATTTATTTATATTTTTATTAATTGACCATACCTCTTTTATAAATATGGTATTTGGGCCTTTCGCCCATAGGATTCACTTAAATAAAACCTATTCTTGAAAATGGGTGAATGGATTCACTTAAATAAAACATATTCTTGAAAATGGGCGAATGGAAGGTTGTAACTCCTAATTTCAAGGGCTAAATTAACCTTTTTTACCCTCTCCCTTAAAATAAGGTGGGCTATTTGAGGTGATTTGTAAAAATGTACTATGATACAAAATATTCACCCACTAAAAATTTAAAACCCCTTAATTTCGCCAAAGGGCGAACATTCACCCCTAAAATCACCCCTATTTGTCAAGCAATTAGAAGCCAAGTTTAAGGGTTTGGATAAAGATGCAAATGTTTTAACTAAAGAAGTAATTGGTACAAATATTTTTTATGTATAGATGAAGTGTTTTTTTTATGTATGGATGAAGTGTGGATTCAATGTTGTTCATAGTTATTTTTTATTGAAAAATGATTAAGATATATATTAATAATGTTAGTTCAATTAAGAGTATTATTCTTTCTACCTGGTAACACCAAAGGACTATTTTTTAATAATTATTTTCCTTATATATTGAATGAATATTTTATTATAATAATTTTATACCCTATGAAGAAAAATTAATTTATCTTTATCCTAAAAGATAAAAGACAAGAAAAATTTACAAATATTAATAACTCTTTTCTAAAATGATTGTAAATTTTCATTAAGATTTGGGTCATATGTTTATGTGGTATTTTTCTTTTTCTTTTTTTTGTTATTTGTTTTAAGTTTTATTTCTCTTTCTATTTGCATAGCTCTTGATTTAACATTAACCTAAAAAGGTAGAGGCAAGAAAAACCTAGAAATATTAATAAGTTTTTTCCAGCATGTTACTAAATTATTATTATTTTTCACTGAAAATCATGAAAATTCCCACAATATTTTGATAAATTCAGCCAGAAATTTTCTTAAATCTAGACTAAACTTGTTAAACTTCAAGATTTTGGGTGCCCAGGAGGTTTCTGATGATGTTGAATCCATTGTAGACTTCAAAAACATGATTTAAACACTGTTTCTGCAAGATTAGTTGAATTGGTTTTTTTGGCCAGCCAAAAATGCACTTATCCATCTGTTGATATGTTTTTTTTTGTTGTCATTTAAATTATAATAAATTATCCTGAACATGTTAATATTTTTCCCAAAATAATAAAAATTATAATTAGTAATTTGTGTTATAGGTTTCTATGTCGTTTTTCTTTTTTCTTTTATTTAATTTTTGCTTTATTTTCCTTTCGGGTTGGATCGTAGCTCTAAAGGTTCACTATCACTTGCTTATATGCTTTATGCGATATTTTTGTTTTTATGCTTACCTCTAAAGGTTCACTCTGACTCGCTTATATGAGTTATGCGTTATTTTTGTTTTTATGCTTATTAGCATCGTAGCTCTTCAGATTCTTCAATAGGATTTGCTTCTATGATTTATGCGTAATTTTTGTTTTAATAATTTTCTTTTCCCTTTTATTATTAGCATCGTAGCTCTTTAGATTCAATATATACAATATTCGGACAAAAAGAGATTTTGCTGGGAGAATATCTTGTTCAAATAGACTTCTGCATACATTATATACAGAGATTTTACTGGAAGAAAACCTTGTTCAAATAGACTTCTGCATACATTATAAAAAAAGAGATTTTGCTGGGAGAATATCTTGTTCAAATAGACTTCTGCATACATTATATACAGAGATTTTACTGGAAGAAAACCTTGTTCAAATAGACTTCTGCATACATTATAAAAAGAGGATTTGCTGGGAGAATACCTTCTTCAAATAGATTTCTGCTGAGGGTGTTGAGATAGATTTCTGCTGAGGGTGTTGAGATACTAATCTCAGATTTTGTTAGGTGTCATCGTATTTATTTCTATTATTTGTAGGTGTCATCTGTTGTGTGTTAGGTGTTATAGTTAATTTAGATTTACTTCAGTTTAGTTGACTTTGACTCCAGATATTTTCTGTGATGTTTTCTATATAATTTATTTAACTATTTTAAATATTTGTAAGAGCCATCTGTTGCACAATTTCTCTTCAATCTTTGTCACAGAGTAGAGAGTACATTCTGCTCCACAATTTCTCTTCAATCTTCGTTAAAGGAGTGCGTTCTTCATTCTTTGTCAGGGAGTACGTTGACACGCGGTTATGGAAGCTGGATTTTCACGTTATGCCAGGATGAAGATCCTCCTTTCTGTTTTAATATTATTGAGCTTTAGGGGTGCGTACTTCACATAAAACATTCATTGAGTTTTCAATTTATTTTGCACAAAATGTTTTCTCGCATGCCTGCAAAAACACCAATATTATACAGTAACCCTTTCGATAATGCAGAGATCGCTGGGAGAGAAATTAGTGATAAACAAACCACGTCTTCGTCGGAACGTCGTGGCGCTGCTTTCCTTGTAACCTTTCCTTTCTGAAATCTTTGATATTAGATAGACAATCTGTTATGTAAATGTGTATTGGATTGGATTGGTGTACGATTGAATGACTAAAACGGATTTTACAGGTGATGGGAGAGGTTAGAAGCGAGGTTGCATTGCGAGGGGTGCATACTGGCTCCGCGCCGCCATCATGCGTTGCTAAATGCGAGGGGTGCAACCCTTGTAAGCCTGTGCAGTGCGCCGTCACTCCAAAACTGCAGTGCATTCCAAAACGTGTAGAGGATTACTATCCCCTGTTGTGGAAATGCGGATGCGGCAACAAAATCTTTAACCCATGATACTACCAACCGCCTCGTATTTGAGCGCTCGCAAAACTGTTCGACTGATGGCCACCTTTTGCAGAAATCAGAGACCATGGAATGCATGCCTTTCTACTTACATAGATTTTTTTGTTGGAAATAACGAATTTTAGTTTTTATTATTAATCAATTTTACAGAACTTCGACGACTCATGGGTCCATTAGTTTTGCTCCTGTTTTGTCAATTTAATTTGCTTTTCTTTATGATCTTCAGCTCTAATGAGTTTTATTGTCGCCTTTCACGTAACTGGTGAATATCTGAAAACATCTTATTTTCATGGATGAAATAAATTTGAATGCAAAAAAAAATTAATATTCACTCGTGATTATAAACATCTACATCTATATCAGAACAAAGTTCCAAGATAATCAGCTATGTAATTATCTCAAAAAATTTGTATGAACTGTACGTGAGTTTAATGCAGTTGTTTTATAATTGGTAAATAAGTAATTCCATATTTAAAATGGGTTTTTGATTATCATTATAACATGACACGGTAATAATATTTTTAGTATTATATCAATAGGTCTTGAATTACTGGGTAATTATAATTTTGAATATGTTTCCAACTTGTAAAGAAGTATTTTACATTTTAAGAATAGTTTCTGTCTAGTAAATGATTTCAATTTATTACAGATAAATATAGGTTTTGATTTGTTTATGGTAATTCAAATTTTAATATTATTTCAATGTGTTTTGAATTATTAGTTGAGCATGAATAACATGATTTTATTAAAAACGAAATATCAGTTTTTATTTAAATATGGTAACTCAAATTTAATTTGAATTATTTGGAAGATAATTTTTAAATATGATTCAAATTTATAAAGGTGTATTTTACTTTATAGGAATATTTTGTTTAACAGATGATTGAAGTTGTTCTTTAACCAATAATTACAAGTTATTAAATATAAACCAAGTTATTAAATATAAACGGTAATTGATTTGTTTGAAATATAATTTTCATTTATTTATTTTATATTATTGTAAAATATCATTCATTTCAATATTGGCATAAAATGATGATTCAATTATAAATTGCATATTATACTTTGAAGTTTAATATTATATTTATCTTATCAAAATAATTTAATTAAAAGAAAATATGTGTATTCAAATATTCATAGTGGAAGATCATATTGTTAATTTTTTTTAATAATATATAATGTAGGAAGATTATGTTGTTGTTAATTTTTTTTAAATACTAGGTATAATGTCTGAAATTTCTTAGGTTTTGTCCATCATCAAAACATATTAAAAGCTAAAAGAAAAGAAATATTAAGAATAGAGAAAATTTGCATTATTAAAAATTAAAATTGAAGAAAACTAGAAAAGATGTTTAATGTAATATTATTTCAAGTTAATAAAAATGTATTTATTGTGCATTATAATTTAGAATAATGAAGATATTGTCATAGAACATTATATTTAAAAATAATATAGTAATAATTACATTAACAAATCTAAAAGTAGTTAATGCCAATCATAAATAAAATACTTCAATTTCAAACTTAATTTTATATCATCTTTACATTGCATGATGTGTCATTCATTTGATGTTTACTTTGATATGTTTGTGTGTCTGAGAGAACTATAAATAAAATGTTTACATGCCCATATTAGATAACATAATTTTATACTCATCCTCGTATAGCATTGAGAAAAGTATTTTTTGATCATGGAAAGCTTATTATGTCTCGATTTGGAGTATCAAAAGGTTCCCATTTTAGACTCTAGTCACCCATGTTATTTTATATGTATGTGAGGTGTAGGGTTGTAGTATCGAGAGTCTGCTACCATGTGTAAGTAATTTCAATTAGTAGTCAAGCTTTTCAATCAATTCAACCGAGTTTCAATTTTTCTTAAGTTTAGTTAGTCAATATTTTGAGTGTCAATTGTTTTATTTTGACTTCGTCCCCCAATGCATGAGGCTACCTAGTCTATAGTGTTCTTGACACTTCTTAAAGGAGCTTCCGTCCCCAGTTGGAGTTGATAGTCAACAGTGATCAAATGTACTCTTTCCATGTGGTTGATAGGATCATTAGGTCAAATTGTTATATTTTCAAATAAAATTTCATCATTGGTCAGTTCTAGGTCATTATTACTCCCCTCCATGCTCATGGTGATAAAATGATGTCATGCTCTTGTTTTTACTCCTTGTGATAGGTCACTAAGAGAGTGTCTTGGTCATCATTAAAGGTCATCATTTCATTGTCATGCATACTGCATGACTTCAAAGATATTTAATCATGGTCATAGATATCCATTAGGTGTCATCATTAGGTCATATCATCAATGAGTCATATAGGAGGCGCGTGATCATCGTACTCATCATCATGGGAGTAGTAATTAAGGAAAAAGTGTTCAAAGAATTTTCTAAGGTACATTTCTCACCTCACGAAGATGTAACCTTGCATGATAAAATTAAGGCTATAAAAAATGTGGATCAATTTGAGGGTAAAGAGTTTCAGATCAATCCAAGGAGGCCAAATATAAGAGGACTAAAGAGGCAGAAAGGAAACGAGAGTTAGTCATCTCCTCCACTAGGTCAACAAGACATTCAGGATACTATTGCAAATGAGCTTGAAAAGGACAAAGAGTATTGGATTGGCAAGGTCAATGAGAACCTAGATATGCTTCAGAAGAATGCTAATAGGGACACCAAGGTTTAGAGACACATGACAAGGCACTACCTCACGAGGAAATAGATTTACAAAATTAGGGTGAGGAATATGAAAAAGAAGCTAAATAAAACCCTAATGAAGATAAGGAAGAGAGACAATATTGATTTTCTTGCTAATTCATCATGGATTTTCTAGAGCATCATTGACAAGGGGAAAAATATAAGTTAGAGAGAATTTGAGAAATTTTGGAAAATTTTCAGTTTTGGGCCAAGTTTGGAATTTTTGGCAATTTCATGATGTAGAGAAGCTTAGCGAGCTCATGTTGTGCTTCTTCTCAGAGCCACCAAATAATGAATTTTTGAATGGATGGATATATATCGAGTAGTACATCTTAAATATGGACTTGGTTTTGAATGTCACTTCACAAGTTGCAAGGAAAATCTGAAAAACACCTAAAATACATGTTTTTGCCACCTTGTTGTACCCCTTGCTGCATTTCTGAAGTAGCCTTGGGAAAATTATTTTTTATGTGCCTTGGAGAAGTACTTTTTTAGGTTTTAAGGATCACAGGGAAATTAGACATACTAGACTATTTCCAGCAACCGTCAATTCAGAAAAATGATTAAGTAAAGCCCCTCAAAAGTGCCCTCAAAGCTACATGTTGTGCTTTTGTCTCGCATTCTATGCTTTTCACTGTGCTTTTTGTCATCATTTTAAAAAGTGGGTTCTAATCAAATGAAGATTAATTTTGAAAAACCAAAGGATTTTTTTTGTTAATGATAGACCCAATCACAAAACTATTACTGGCTATCTCATCCTTACCAGACGTTGCTTTCTCAGACTACCTAAACCTTTAGCACAGTTTTCAAATTCTTAGTTCCTAATTGATCACTTACTGTATTATACTCTAGGATTTAGTTTTTAAATAGATAATTGCTTCCATAACCAATCACCTAGTAAGAAAAAGAATAGTATTTACCCATAACTGTAAAATATTATCCTTTAAAAACTAAAATTCCAAAAATAGTTTATAATTCAAACAAATCGTAATAGTTTGTTTTGTTGTAGTAAAATTAAAGTATTTAAATTAATGGGGATATTACATCTTCCCCCCCTAAAATGGAACATCATCCCAATGTTCTCCTCCTGCAAATAAACCCAGAAGGTTCTCTTTCATGACCTATTCATCTTCCCAGGTAGCCTCTTCTGGCCTAAAGTGCTACCACTACACTTTAACCTTGGTGATAACTCATTTTTGCAATGTTACTTTTCACCGATCTAGTATAAAAAGAGGCTCGATCAAGAATTTTCCTTTCGTTTCAACCTGGATATCTTGCCATTGAATTATCTCTTTAGTGTCATATACATATTCCTTAAGTAGAGAGATATGTATACACGAATATGACTAGGTAAGGCAAGTGGATAAGCCACCAGTCCTATTCGAGCCAAGATTTGAAAAGACCCACAATATCGGGGTGCTAGTTTGGAACACCCGACCCATTGTAAGGTGCTCTTCTTAGCTTGCACTCAAACGTAGACATGATCTCCTACCCATAATTCTGGGAAACTCCTCTCCCGATCAACAATGTTCTTTTGCTGGTCCTTAGAAGCCTTTATATTAATCCGAACCTTTTTCACCATTTCTTCCATTTCCTCCAACATGTTTGGCCCTAATAATAGTTTGTCCTTTGGTCCCTCCAACTTAAGGGTGTTCTACATTTATGACCATATAAAACTTCAAAGGGGCTCATGTGAAGAGATGCATGGTACTCGTTGTTATATGTGAAATCTACCAGGTGTAAATAATCTTCCCATTTTGTGGGTTGCTTCATTACATATATTCGCAACATGTCTTCAACCACTTGGCTTACCCTTTTAGTTTTCCCATCCATTTGCGGATGGTAAGCTGTACTGAAGTGCAGTTGTGTGCATAATCCCTCAAAGAGGGATTTCCAGAAGGCTAATGTAAATTTTATATCTCGGACAGAAATAATCATGTTAGGGATTTTGTGCAGTTTATATATGTTCGGCATAAAAGTATTAGCGATTTGGATTGCCTTATAAATTGGTTGTACAGGTATGAAATGAGAATATTTTCTCAGCTTGTCCACTACCACCATGATGGAGTCATTTTGTGTCCTTGATTTAGGCAGCTTGGTAATAAAATCTATAGATATGGTTTCTCATTTCCATTTTGTAATAGGTAGAGGGTGAAGTAACCCTGCTGGGTGTTGATGCTCAGCTTTCACTTGCTGGCATTCCAAGCATCTTGCTAGATTTTCTGCCACTTCCTTCTTCATGCCACATCAGTAGAATTCCTTCCACAGGGAAGAAATCATCTTTTGGTATCCAGGATGACCTGCAGAAGGAATCTTATGGTATTCATCCAAAATTAAATTTTTGAGATGCTGCTGGTTGGGAACATAAATTATTTTCCTATAAAGCAATAAATTTTCTGCATTTATTTCATAGCCTAGTTGTTGTTCATCATTGTTAGAAATTTTTTCTTCCTACCATAGTTGTCTATATGTAGAGTCCAACATGGCTGATTCTTGAATCTGCCCAAAAAAGGGTGTTCGTAATTCACTAAAAGAAATTTCATATAAACAACTTATCTTTCGACTTGAACCATCTACCACTCGATTTTCCTTCCCTTTTATGTGTTTGGTTTCGAGATTGAATTCACTTAGGAAGTCTACCCAACGAGCTTTGCTAGCATTTAAATTTGGTTGCTGAAATAATTACTCAGACTATGGTGGTCATTAATTAATAAAAATTTCTTACCTAAAAGATAATGGTGCTACATTTTTATGGTGTGGGTGACTGCTGTCAATTCTAAATCATATGCTCAATATTTTTGTTCATATTCCTTTAGTTTTCTAGATTCATAAGCTATCACCCTGCCTTCTTGCATAACTACGCCACCCACTCCCTCCTTACTAGCATCTGTACAAACCACATATTCCTTGTTGGGATCAATGATGCTCAGAATGGGCGTTGTGGTAAGCAGATGTTTGAGCTGATCAAAACTCTTTTGACAATCAAGGGTCCACTTGACGTTCTTCCTTTCTTTTGTAACGAAGTAATAAGATATGCAACTTCAGAGAATCTTTCCACAAACCTTTTGTAGTAACCATCCAAGCCCATAAATGATCTTATGCGGCCACATCCTTTAGCATTGGCCACTCCATAATGGGTCTTATCTTTTTCGAATCAACTGCAATTCGATCATTGGTGATAATGTGCCCCAAGTATTGGATCTACTCTTTAAAGAAGTCACATTTCTTGTACATAACATACATTTGATGATGTCTTAGGACTTGCAATACAATGCGGAGATGTTCCTTATGCTCCTCCATAGTCCGAGAGTAGATCAGAATGTCATCGATGAAGATTAATACAAATTTATCTAAAAACTAATGGAAAATTCTATTCATAAGACACATGAATGTAGTTGGGGCATTAGTTAGCCCAAAAGGTAAAACCAGAAACTCATAATGACCATAACATGTCCTGAAAGTAGTTTTTACAACATATTCCTACTTGATTCTGATCTGTTGATACCCAGAATGGAGATCAATCTTTGAGAAGATGGTTGTGCCCTTCAATTGGCCAAAAAGCTCATCTATATTGGGAAGGGGGTATTTTTTTTAACAGTTTGCTTATTTAACTAGCGGTAATCCATGAACATTCGCAGGTTTCCATCTTTCTTTTTAACAAATAATATCGAAGCTCCCTAAGGAGACACACTAGGACAAATATATTTCTTATCAAGCAACTCCTGGAGTTGCATCTTTAATTTGTTAGTTTGGAGATACTCATTCGGTATGGTGCCCAAGACACTGGGGCAACTCCTAGAATTAGCTCAATAGTAAAATCTATGTCTCTTTTTGGGGGTAGGCCTGGTACCTTAGAAAACCCTTTGAACAATTTTTCCCTAATTACTGCTCCCATGATAATGAGTATGGTGATGACATGACTCCTATATGACTCATTGATGATATGACCTAATGATGACATCTAATGGATATCTATGACCATGATTAAAGATCTTTGAAACCTTGCAGTATGCATTACAATGATATGATGACCTTTAATGATGACCAAGGCACTCCCTTGGTGACCTATCATAAGGAGTGATGACAATACCATGACATCATTTTATGACCATGAGCATGGAGGGGAGTAGTAATGACCTAAAACAAACCAATGATCAAATTTTATTTCAAAATATAACAATTTGACCTAATGACCCTAAGAGCCACATGGAAAGAGAATTTGATCATTCGTGACTCATAGACCCTAACATCAGCTCCAACTGGGGATGGAAGCTCCTTTAGGAGGTGTCAAGAACACTGTAGAACAGGTAGCCTCATCCATTGGGTGATGGAGTCAAAATAAAACAATTGATACTCAAAATACTCACTCACTAAACTTAAGAAAAACTTAAACTAACTTGACTTGATTGAAAAACATCACTACTAACTGAAGTTACTTACACATGGCAGTAGACTCTATGGATATATTGGAACCCTACACCTCACATGCATATAAAATAGCATGGGTTACTAGAGTGTCAAAGAGGAACCTTTTGTTACTTGAAATCCAGAGATAATAAACTTTCCATCCTCCAAAAATACTTTTCTCAGTGCTACCATTAGAATTGAGCCGATGATGAGTACAAAATTATGCTATTTTATATGGAAATTGAAACATTTTATTTATTGTTCTCCCACACACAAACATATCTAACTAAACATAGAATAAAATACACATCATGTAATATAAAGATGATATAAAATTAAGGTTGACATTGATGTATTTTATCTATGATTGGCATTAAATTTTTTTCTTATTACTATTTTTTGATTTATTAATGTAATTATTATTGTATTATTTTTAAATATAATGTTATTTGACAATATCTTCATTATACTAAATTATAATCCACAATAAATACATTTTTATTAAGTAGAAATAATATTACATTAAACACTTTTTTCTCATTTTCTTCAATTTTAATTTTTAATAATGCAAATTTTCTCTATTCTTAATATTTATTTTCTTTTACTTTTAATATGTCTTGATGATGCATGGAGCCTAAAAATTTCATACATTATACCTAGTATTTGCAAAAAAAAAAAAAATTACAACATAATCTTCCTATATTATATATATATAGTATTTAAAAAAAAAATTAGCAATGTAATCTTCTACTAAAAATATTTGAATATAATTTTTTTTAATTAAATTACTTTATAAGATAAATATAAATGTAAACATAAACTTCAAGGTATAATAGACCATTTATAATTTATAATTGAATCCTATTTTATGAAAATATTGAAATGAATAATATTTTAGGATAGTATTAAAAAAAATATTTCAAAAATTTATTTCAAGCAAATCACTTGGAATCTATTTTTAATAACTTATAATTATGGGTTAAAAAAGATATTCCTAAAAGGTAAAATAGATCTTTATAAATTTGAATCATATTTAAAAATTATCTTCCAAATAATTCAAATAAAATTTGAGTTACCATATTTAAACCAAAACTTATGTTTAGCTTTTAATAAAACTATTTTATTCAGGCTAAACTAATAAAAAACCATTAAGATAATATTAAAATTTGAGTTACCATAAATAAACCAAAACTTATATCTATCTTTAATAAATTAAAATCAACTTATATTTATCTTTAATAAATTAAAAGCATTTACTCCAAAGAAGCTATTACTAAAAAGTATACAAGCTGGAAACATATTCAAAATTATAATTACCAGTAATTCAACGCCTATTAATATAATACTAAAAATATTATTACCAAGTGTCATGTTTTAATCACGAATCAAAAACAAATTTTAAATGTTGAATTACTTTTTTACCAATTATCAAACAATTGCATTAAACTCACGTACACTTCATACAAATTTTTTGGGCATTCAAATTTTGTTCATCCATGAAAATGAGATGGTTTCAGATATTCACCAGTTACTTGAAAGGCAACAATAAAATTCATTAGAGCTGCAGGTCATGAAGAAAAACAAATTAAACTGACAAAACAGTTGAGCAAAAGTAATGGACCCATAAGTCGTCAAAGTTCTCTAAAATTGATTAATAATAAAACTAAAATTCGTTAGTTCAAACAAAAGAATTTATGTAAGTAGAAAGACATGCATTCCATGGTCTGTCATTTCTGCAAAAAGGTGGCGGTCAGTCGAACAGTTTTGCGAGCGCTCAAATACGAGGCGGTTGGTAGTATCATGGGTTAAGGATTTCCACAACACAGGATAGTAATCCTCTACACGTTTTGGAATGCACTACAGTTTTGGAGTGACGGCGCACTGCACAGGCTTACAAGGGTTGCAACCCTCGCATTTAGCAACGCATGATGGCGGCGCGGAGCCCATATGTACCCCTCGCAATGCAGCCTCGCTTCAATTGTACATGCATTTCAGAAACGAAAGATTACAAGGCAATCAACGCCAGGACGTTCCGACGAAGACGTGGTTTGTTTATCACTAATTTCTCTCCCGGCGATCTCCGAATTATCGAAAGGGTTACTGAATCATATTGGTGTTTTTGCAGGCATGCGAGAAAACATTTTGTGCAAAATAAATTGAAAACCCAATGAATATTTTATGTAAAGTACGCACCCCTAAAGCTCAATAATATTAAAACAGAAACGAGGATCTTCATCGTGGCATAACGTGAAAATCCAGCTTCCACAACCGCGTTTTTTTCTATATCTCAGCAGAATCCTCTTTGAATAACGTACTCCCCGACAAAGATTGAAGTACGTACTGCTTAACAAAGATCGAAGAGAAATTGTGGAGCAGAATATACTCTCTGAGAAATTATGAAACAGATGGTTCTTTTCAATAATCAAAATAGTTAAAATAGGTAAATTATATAGAAAGCATCGCAGAAAATAACTGGAGTCAAAGTCAATTAACACCTAACACAACAGGTGACACCTAACAAACAAAAGAAATCAATACGATGACACCTAACAAAACGTGAGATTATTATTTCAACACCCTCAGCAGAAATCTATTTGAAGAAGTGTATTTGAGCAAAGTATTCTCCGAGCAAATTCTCTTTGTATAATGTATGCAGAAGTCTATTTGAACAAGGTATTCTCCCAGCAAAATCTCTTTGTGTCGGAATATGGTATATATTGAATCTAAAGAGCTACCATGCTAATAATAAAAGGGAAAAACAAAATTATAAAAACAAAAATTACGCTTAAATCATACAAGCAAGTCCTATTGAAGAATCTGAAGAGCTACGATGCAAATAAGCATAAAAACAAAAAAAAACGCATAAAGCATATAAGCAAGTCATACTGAACCTTTAGACCTACGATCCAAATCGAACATGCTAATAATCATAAAAACAAAAATAACGCGTGAAGTATATAAGCCAGTCCTACGATCCAAATCGAAAGAAAAATAAAGAAAAAATTAAATAAAAGAAAAAAGAAAAACGATATAGAAACCTATAACATAAATCACTAAGTATAATTTTTATCATTTTGGGAAAAAAATATTAATATTTTCAGGATAATTTGTTATAATTTAAGTGACTAAAAAAGCGACATATAGACAGATAGACAAGTGCACTTTTGGCTGGCAAAAAAATCAACTATTCTTGCCCAAACAGTGTTTAAATTATGTTTAAGCAGTGTTTAAATTATGTTTTTGAAATTTATAATGGACTCAACAGCATCAAAAACTTCTTGGTCACCTAAAATCTTGAAGTTTAACAAGTTTAATCTATATTTAAGAAAATCCCTGCCCAAATTTATCAAAACATTGCCGAGATTTCCATGATTTTCAGTGAATGTAATGACAATTTAGTAACATCCATGAAAAAAGTTATTAATATTTCTAGGTTTTTCTTATCTTTACCTTTTTAGGATAATGGTAAATTAAGAGCTATGCACATAGAAACAAAAATAAAACATAAAAGAAATAAGAGAAAAACGAAAAAGAAAAATAACACATAAACATCTAACCCAAATCTTAATGAAAATTTACAATCATTTTAGAAAATAATTATTAATATTTGTAAAGTTTCTTTTTTTTTAGCTTTAGGATAAAGATGAGTTAAATTTTCTTGATAGGGTATAAAATTATTATAATAATATATTCATTCAATATATAAATAAAATAATTATTAAAAAATAGTCATGTCATGTTACTAGGTAGAAAGAATAATACTTCTTAATTGAACTAACATATTAATATATATCTTAATAATTTTTTTTAATGAGAAATGACTATGAACAACATTGAATCCACTTTTCATCCATACATTAAAAATATTCGTACCAATTACTTTTTTAGTTAAAACATTTGCATCGTTATCCAAAGCCTTAAACTTGAATTTGAAATTCTTTTTCAAAGAAATTGCATATGAAATATGCACGAGTCTCGCTACAAATTGAACATCTATGTACATTGTATACAACCAAAACACTTCATTGGATTCTTTAAAAGTCACATCTCTACAATCTTTCTATACATAAAAACCACATCTTTAGGAGTCTCCATATAAAATTATTTTTTTTATTAATATGTCATATCTCTTTCTATGCATACATTGAATTATTTTTATTATTAATATTTTTAAAAATGTTACATATCAACTTCATAATAGATATTGAATGAATTACAAATCTCTCTTATAACTTGAACTATAAAGTACCTATTAATGGAACAAGAGTGTTATCCCCCTCTCTCTATTAAATCTAATATATCAACTCCATATTAATAATGAAATAAATAACCCATCTACATTATAATACAAAGTGAAATAGATGATTTTCTTTAATTTAAATTACTTTATTTTCCTTGATGATGATTACGATTATCATTAACCTCCAGTAAGACTAATTTGGGCTATCGGACCTTAAGTAGGTAACAGACTAATTGTGACTCTCTAATATTTTAGTTCTATGATGAAAAATAAGAGAAATAAGTGCTCCAAGATCACTATATTTTGTTGCCTTAACAAGTCATGAAGGTTGACAAATTCTTTCATCCTAGGTTGTTTTGGAAATAGACCAATGTCCTCGGTTAAGATTTCATGAGAATTATTTTTGTCTTTGCAAAAATCATTTTCTTCTTACAACTAGTCAGGACAAAGAGATAATTCTGGTTAGCAAAGGTGGGATTGATCTTATCCTTATAATATCTTAGCTCCCTTTCCCCTCTAGCTCCTTATCATTCCACAATTTATCCTTAAATTTGGAGGGAATAGTATTTTTAATACTATCCTTATTCTATGAGATGATCTCGTCTTTTATCCCCTAGTATTCAAGCCTATACTAGGCATCCTTATTCCATCCCCACTGAATTAAAGTTGGGGCTTTTGGCTAGAGTTGGAAGAAATTTTTGGATGCATATTCCATTCCATATTGTAAAGTGTTTTCTTATGCATCAAATATCTTAAACATAGCCATGTTTTCAATGAGGTAAAGCTAGCTTCGATCAAGAGGATAGGATAGGGAATATTTCCTTTAATGTTGAGGTTGTAGATTATAAATTTCTTTTAAATCGTCTCCATATTCCTCCATGAAGCTATGGATATAATGAAACTCCACAACTCACATACATATAAAATAACAATGGTAACTAGAATCTCCAAGAGGAGCATGTTTTACTCCAATTCCAGAGATAATATGTTTTCCATCCTCCAATAATTCTTTTCTCAATTGTGAGGTGATGATGAGTATGAAATTATGGTATTTAATATGCACATTGAAATATTTTATATATAGTTCAAACGCACGCAACACACATATCAAACTAAGAATAGAATAAATTACACATCATGCAATATAAAGATGATATAAAATTAAGGTAGAAATTGAAGTATTTTATTTATGATAAGCATTAACTTTTTTTATTACTATTTTAAAATATTTTAAGATACTTATTACTTTATAATTTTTTAATATAATGTTTTGTGACAAAATCTTCCTTATACTAAATTATGTCACACACGTAATACAATTTTATTAACTAGGAAGTATATTACATTAAACAATATTTCTCAATTTTAATGGGGTAAAACCTAGCTTCTATCAAGAGGATAGGGTAGGGAATATTTGCTTTAATCTAGAGGTTGTATATTATAATTTTCTTTTAAATAAACTCGATATTCCTCCATGAATCTATAGATATACTTCAACCCTACACCTAACATACATAAACAATAATATCTCACATACATATAAAATAATAGTGGTGATGAGAGTCTCAAAGATGAGATTTTTCAGTCCAAATCTAGAGATAATAAGCTTTCCATCCTCTAATAATCATTTTCTCAATTATGAGTGTAAAATTATGTTATTTAGTATGGACATTGAAATATTATATAAATAATCTTTCCATCCTCCAATAATCGTTTTCTCAATTACGAGCTTATTATGAGTGTAAAATTATGTTATTTAATATTGACACTGAAATATTTTATAAAATTATGTTATTTAATATGGAAATTGAAATATATTATTTTTAGTTCAAACACACAACACACATATCAAACTAAACATAGAATGAAGTATGCATCATGCAATATAAATATGATATAAAATTAAGGTAGAAATTGAAGTATTTTATTTATGATGGGCATTGACTTTTTTTTTTATTACAATTTTTCAATTTGTTAATATATTTATTAATTTACTATTTTTGTATATATTTTTTTGTGACAAGATCTCCATTATAGTAAATTATACTAAATTATAGAGCACACCTAATACAATTTTACTAACTAGGAATAATATTACGTTAAAGACATTTTCTCAATTTCAATGGGGTAAATGCTAGCTTCGATCAAGAGGATAGGATAGGGAATATTTCCTTTTAATATTGACGTTCCAAATTATAAATTTATTTTAAAACATCTTGATATTTATCCAGAAATATATGGATATACCACAACCCTACACCTCACATAGATATAAAATAACACCTTACATACATATAAAATAACAATGGTGACGAGAATCTCACAGAGGAGATTTTTTTTTTTCCAAATCCAAGGATAATAAACTTTCCATCTTCCAATAATCCTTTTCTCAATTATGCGCTGATGATGAGTGTAAAACTATGTTATTTAATATGGACATTGAAATATTTTTATTTATAGTTCTCACACAACACACCTATCAAACCAATCTTAGAATGAACTACACATGATGTAATAAAAAGATGATATAAAACTAAGGAAGAAATTGAAGTATGTTATGTATGATAGGCATTAACGGTTTTTTTATTACTATTTTTCAATGTGTTAATATACTTATTACTTTATTATTTTTTAATATATTGTTTTGTTACAACATCTACCTTATACTAAATTATAGCACACACTTAATACTATTTTATTAACTAGGAATAATACTAGGTTAAACACATTTTCTCAATTTCAATGGGGTAAAAGCTAGTGTTGGACATAAATTGTCATTGATGTCAATATGGAAATGTTTGAGGTGTAGATGGAGCCAAGAGGAGAAGGAGCCACCAGAGGAACTAATAGAGCATAGAGCCGACATAGCCATTGGAAGATCAAATAGAGAACAAAGCCATCGGAGCCATATTTATATCCAGAGAAGAACAGAGCAAACAGAGGAGCAAACGGAAGCAAGCACAGTTTTCATCCTTGAGCACAATATTTAAAGGTATTAATTTTTTTTCACTATTTCACTGTGTAATCTCATCCACTCAAGTATTAGACCACTCAAATATTTAGCTCGATCTATTTTAGTAAATGTTATACATTGTCTCACTTTCTCTCCAATATTAATAGTAGCTTTCTCTAAAGTCAATGATTGTGACTTATGGAGTGTTAAACCCCAAGTAAGTTTCAGTGGCCATTGGTTTCTGTTACCTCATTTAAATGCAAAGTGACTAACAATGTTGAATGATAGAAAGTGGGAATAATAAGAATGTATTCAATTACAAATAGATTACAGTTTCGAGAAACAAACGTTTTAGGTAAGTGAACATTTTATTTAAGATGAAATTCAAGTATTTTATTTATGGATGAATTATTTTTGTTATAGATTCATAGATATTATATTCCATTTATTGGCTATGTTCTTTAATAACCATAAAATATATGGAATATGATAGAGAAAAAATGGTATATAACATATTTTCATATATTGTAGTAAACATCATACCTTGTTTATCTTTCTCTCCAATATCAATTGTAGTTTTCTCCAAAGTCAATCATTATGACTTATTGGTTGTTAAACCCTAAGAAACATTCAATGGTATTTTTTTTTCTATTACCACATTTGAATGCATAGTGACTAACAACGTTGAATGATGGAATATGGGAACAATGAAAATGTAGTCTATTACAAATAGTTTACAATTTCAAGAAGCAAAAATTTCAAGTAAGTGAACATTTTATATTCAGGTCACATATCATTTTTTCCCCCTCCATATTCTAAATCATTTACTGTTAAATGGTAATGAATCAATGTGCACCATTAATCTAATTTCTCTCCAATGATATTTGTATTACCATCCAAATAAAAAGGTTACTGCATCCTATTAGTGATTTTGAACCCATGCGAGAAAACATTATGTGAAAAATAAATTGAATACCCAATGAATTCCTTGTGAAAATGACACACCCCTAAAGCTCAATAATATTACAAATGAGCATCTTCATCGTGGCATAATGGGAAAATCCAACTTCCATAACCGCATGTTTTCCTACATCACAACAAAACCTCTTTGAATAACATACTCCCCCTTAGAAATATCTTTGAATAATGTATTATCGTCAACAAAATATCTTTGAATAATGTATTATTCATTGTGATGTCTCTAAATATTTTATATATTGAATTTGAAGAGCTATGATGCTAATAAAAGTAAAAATAAATAAATAACAAAAGTACAATAAAGTATAAAGTATATAACAATGATACCGGAACCTTTAGAGCTATGAGCAAAATATAAGAAAAACATAACATAAATAAATAAAAAGAGAAAAAAGAAAAACAACCTATAAAAATAACCAATTATAATAATCTTACTAACATTTCGAAAAAAAAATATTAATTTTTTCTTTTTTCTTGTCTTTTCCTTTTTTATAGAATAAAGGATAATAAAATTTCTTTAATGGAAGCACCAAACGCAAGTTCCTTCTAGAGACTGAAAATTTATTCTAAATGAATTATTAAAAATTAATCTCTCTTTTTAATTGGATTAAGAATATATATATATATAACTTATGATTAAGAAACCACTATGAACAACATTGAATCCACACCTCATCCTTACATTAAAGAAATTACCAATTACTGTTAAGTTAAAACAATTGTATCATTATCCAATGCCTTAAAATTGCTTCACAAAACTCCACTAGTCTAAAATGGGATGTGATTTTTTTGTAAAGAAATTGCATATCATATATACATGCATCTCTCTAGATCAAATATCTTTGTACACTTGCTACAAAAAAACCAATTCAGTGGATGGTTTAACATTACAATATCTTCTATTTCAATACTTCGATTTAAAGATTATTTGTTAACCTTTCTCGAACTCATGACAATATTTTCATTTAGATGAATAAATATGTATTAATAAAAGATCCCATTGTTTTCATTCTCTAACAGGTCAACATGAAATGAAAAATTCTAGAGAGACACACATATAAATCTTTCCATCTTACTCATAGAAAATATTATAGTTGTTAATGAATTACATGTTTCATCTCCTATGCACCATTGCATAAAGCAGGCCGTCTCCTTTTCATTTTGTTTCAAAGATCAAAGATCAAATTTCCAATTTTGTTTCAAAAATCAAATTTCCAATAGACTTAATGGAGTGCAAACTAGATTACAATTTCTCCATATTAAAGTAAATCAAGTATGTTTTTAACATATTATGAAGAGAAATATTCTACTTTAGTAACCTCTCTTTACCGCAATTCCTAAGAAATAATGCAACTCATTTAAATTCCTCCTTTGAAACTCATGTAGGACTTGGTCTCCTTAATTAGTTGTTTGCTATCACTAATCCAAACAATGTTAAGAATATAGAAGACAAAAATAAGGAGGTGATTTCAATGCTCCATATAACTTCTTATGGAAACACTCTCACAATATCTTTATCAAATCACTACTAACATTATTGTAGGGACCATCACAACATCTTTATCAAATCACTACTAACATTATTGTAGGTACCATCACAACATCTTTATCAAATCACTACTAACATTATTGTAAGGACCATTTCAATCCATGCAATGATCTCTTCCACAACATCTTTATCAAATCACTACTAACATTATTGTAGGGACCATTTCAATCCATGCAATGATCTCTTTAGCCATTGTAAAATGTCCTCTCTCCATTTTACTAAAAATCCTTATTGTTGGTTTATGATGATTCCTTTATTGACCTCACCAGAAATACATGCCATCTCCCCATTTATTTTCTTAACTTCCAAATAATAAGCCACCATTTGTGTTAACA
>APFE031584148.1:0-73344 GCA_000404065.3 Pinus taeda
TCTATTGAAGGTGAATCTAGCTCACAAAGTAAGACAAGGGACTCTAATGCAAAATCTGAAATGCTCAACAAGGAGATGGAAGGTCAATCTCATCACCAAGCAAGGAAAGAAGTCCTTCAAAGAAAATCTTTTACTCTGAATAATGTTGAATGTTATGTATGTCATAATCGTGGGCATGTTGCAGCCAGATGTAGAAGAAGAAGGTTTCAAAACCATCATGCAGAAAGATCATCTCATTCAAGGTACTTTAATGGATATTGCTTTACTTGCAATATGTTTGGTCACAAAGCTGTTGATTGCTATAGAAGGAATATGAGACATGTAAGATGTTATGCATTTGGACACAAAGCAAAGGAATGCAAGAGAAGCTTGTGGACACCATAACAAAAGGAGAAAACATCATCACGCTTGAAGATATGGAAGAAGAAGGAAGTACAGCGAGAAAGATGTGGCATAGCAGTGTACACAGACATGACAGATTCAGAGGAAGCTGGAAGTGTGGAACATCAGTGTTCCAGATCTCATACGCGGGTTTCATGAAGACAAGTCGCATATATACGCGAGTTATATGCTGCAGAGTCGCATATATGATGTTCTGAAAGAAAGCAGTTGTACAGAAGTCTGAAAATGTTCAGTCATAATATGAAATGGTTGGCATAGGCTCAGGGGGAGCATATACTTCAAATAATGCATTGTTGGTATTATGTTTAGGAGTTGCTGATAAAATTTATGAAGCTAAATGATACATCTTGCTGTTTGATCAAAGAAATGGTATTGCAGGATTGGATGTTGATGCTTATAATGAAGATCACATGGTGTATGATAGCTGCTGATAACTATCATGTTCTTGTCTAGGTCCTTGGTCTTTGTAAGTCATATGATGTATTTTATTACCCCAATATGCATGGGATGGATAATGTAATGAGTCAATATTTGTATATTCTCACTTGGTTGAGAGATGGATGTTTGTATGATTTTTTGATGATAGGAAGGTCATTCATGATAGAGTCATGTTCTTCTTGTAGAACATCTTTTTGCAGATCTTGCCTACAGTCAGGGGGAGCATGTACATATTGGTACACCTTGGCATATACAAAGGGGGAGCTCAATCAGAGATTTCAGCAGATACTCGGGGGGAGTATGGACAACAGAAGGTATACCAAGGAAGAGAATATCTTGGTCCGCCCTTTGCCCTTGATGTCAAAGGGGGAGAGTGACTTGGTGTGGTGGTTGCCATCAAGTCCAAAGGGGGAGATTGTTGGCATTATGATTCAGGTGTTTTCCTTGATGGCAACTCACTTAGAGGAATGATACAGTTGATGGCAACTCACTCAGAGGACAGATCATAGTGCAGTAGGTAAAGAGAGATATATACGCAGGTTGGACGTGAAGAAAGGGTGTATATACGCGGGTAATCAGAGCAAAAGGCGCGTATACGTACACACGCAGGTTCACAGAAGGAAAGGCGCGTATATGTTGGAAAACTTACCTTTGGTCCGTGGCGGTTAGTCCTTGGAACTTGAACCTATGGTTTTGGACCATGGTACCTCGTCAGATGTGTTGGTCCCTAGTATTGGATGCATGGTATTGGTTTTTCATGGTTTTGGACCATAGTATTGAGAGAAGCCTAAACCTATATAAGGAGAAGATCATTAGGCCAAGATGTAGTGCAAGAGTGAGAAAGTAATGAAGATCTGATAAAGTGTGAGATCTAGATGCTGGTTATGGGTTGGTGATGCCTTGCTTGATCTAAACCAAGGAGGCACTCATGTGAAGGATGATGAATGATGGATCGGGATCTCAAGGCTTGGAATGATTATATTTATATGGGTTGAGTATGGATAGACTAGATCCATTGACGCATGTTTATGAATGTTATGATTTGGGTATATTCTGATGTCTGAAATAGCTGCAAAGTTATGAGGTTGAATTTGCAGATCTATACGCAGGTTGTCTTTGGTAAAAGAGCGTATACATGCAGGTTGGGTTCGTCCAAGTAGCATATGCATTATGAGATTTGGTGTTTCAGGTTGTTGTTGATTCTAGTGGTTGTTGCAGAGTTGTGGGCTCTGGTTTGTGTTCCATGACAGGGTTTCAGTATTGGGTGATTCAGAGATTAATTGTATTGCAATGGTGATTGTTTTATGGATCCAGTATGAAAATGTATGAAACGTGGTCCCTGGATGATTGTAGGTCGGCACCTACGTACTGGTAAACATATTGGCCAGTACAAGAGCCAAGGGGTTGTAGCTCCCTTCCAGGAGTAGCTGGAGAACAAGTGAAGTAGGCCAGCACCTACGTACTAGTAAATGGAACGGCTAGTACAAGAGCTAAGAAGGTTGTAGCCTTCTGCAGGTAGAAGCCTGTGTACTGGTAAAGGACTGCACCAGTACATTGTAAAAGAAGTTTCTTATTAATGAAAGATAGAAACGAATTGCAGCAGGTGGTTTTCACCCACATTGGGTTTCCACCTTATATCATGGTGTTCATGTGTGCTCTTTATGTGCGATGATCTGTTCTGTTTTACTGCACTTGATTACTGTTAATACGGTTAATAATGTTCTGATGCATTTACTGAAGATAAGTTAACTAAATCATAAGATTACTGCATGTACGCTGGTTTCATTTAACACAGTCGCGTATATACGCGGATATCCTTAACCGAAGTCGCGTATATGAATTTGAGTTTGAAAATGAAAAAGTAGCTGATGTGATAATACTGATTCATCCCCCGTCTCAGCATTATTTCCAACAGATACTTGTGTCATTTGGCCTCATGGTCAAGAGAAGTTAGATCAATTTTTCTAGCATCTCAACCATCAATCTATCTCCATTAAGTTTACTATGGAGTAGGAAGTTGATGGGTGCTTGCCTTTTCTTGGTGTTCTCATTTTGAGGAAGGACAATGGTTCTTTCTTCGACCAGTTGTTTTGGAAGAAAACTCATATTGAGCAGTATCTTCATGGCAAATCTCATCATTTCCCTACTCAAAAGTTTGGGGTTCTCAACACATTAGCTACCCGTGCACTAAGAATCTCTGATGAAAACCACCTTTATAACGAGAAAGCCCATCTCCTTAATGTTTTTGTTGATAATGGGTATAGTAGTCACCAGGGTCTTAAAGCTTTCCTTAGATCTAGTAAAGGTCCCAAGGTTAAGAAAGACCCTAAAGATAGAATCTCAGAGGTGCATCTCCCTTTCATATACGGGACAACAGATAAGATTATGAGAATCCTAAGTGTTAGTGTCAGCCTTTGCAGCCTTCCTCCAATGATCAAACATGCTCTTACAAAGTGATTTTAAGGTGTCAAGGTCAAATTTTGTCATTTCAGTGAGTCTTCAAGCAAAATTTGGTCACTAGGTATTAGGTCTAGGGTTTGCTTTTACTCCTGTCAAAGTTGTCCAAATGTCAGTCCACGTCCCCATTCAGTTGATTGTACCATCATTCAGAGGGTTTTCATCATCACGCCAAGTTCCACTGGGTCATTTTACACATTGTTCATGCTTCAGTTGTGCCTAGGTAAAGTTCATTTCCCTCTCCTAGGGTTTTGAAGGAAATTTATCTTGGATGGTCAAATCATCAATAAAACTTGTATCATTATGTTCATGCACCTTCCCCTATCCTTAATGTACCTTATTAAACACTTCCCATCACTGAGATCCCCTGAATTTCTCATTTTCGCACAAACCCTAGTTTCTTGCTACAAACCCTATTTTCTAGGCTAGCCCTATGTTTAGCCCTTTTGGACCCCTTCCCCTCACTCAATATTTGAAATTACACTTTTCCCTACTTCCTAGCATCCCTCCCAACTTCTCAAAATTTCCTCGAGAATTTAGAAGCCCCCTATCCCCTTCATTTCGCTTCACTTCAACAAGTCCCCTGTTTCACACATCGGGATAAGTTTTACTCCAATGATGTTTATGAGCAATAAAAGATCAATTTCGAAAACATGAGAGAGGTTTTTGTCCAAAATAGGCCAAGGAAGAAAAAATCCTTCACGTTTTACACATGTGTCATGGTTTTAGAGAAATGTCAAAAATACAATTGCCTCGGGAGAATTGATGCACCTCTGAAGTGACCTTGGGAAAATCACGTTTTCTCCTAGCTTGGTTGGCCAAATGACTTTCTTGATGTGTAAAATTCCAACCAGACACAAAGATATTTCCAATGAGCTATCATGAGCTCAATTTGGAGTTGAGGAAGACCTTCACAAGTTGACTGCAACAGCACTCTGCCTTGAGGCAGCCTCATTTGGCACATTTTGACCAGTTTTGGGAGATTTGATTTTTGATAGGGAAAATGAACTCGAAATTGAAAAATTTTAGTTGGGTTGGAAAGTAGACTCAAAGACCTTTCCCACAAGCTATCATGTGCCTGATTGGGACATAGGGAAGGCCTCCAAAAGTCTCCTGCACAAAGCGCTATGCAATGGGTTTGGTGGCACGACACATTGGGTTTGTGCGTGACGCATTGGGTTTGTGCGCGATGCATTGGGTTGGTGCGCGCACACAAGGCCGACACAATTTTTCTTTTTCCATTGTTCCATAAATTCAAAATAACTCAATCTCTTTTGCTCCGTTTAAGTCAAATCATCTTTTAAATTCCATTGAATAGTGTTTGGTGTGGTTTCGAAGGTTGGTTTGGAGAATTTGAATGTCAAACTTTAAACTCTAATCTCTTATTAAAGATTGCTCCTTAAAGGTTTTGTGTTGAAGTTTTAAAACATTTTTGTGCCACATATCCCATCCTCTATTATCCCATTCTCCCATTATATCCTCAATACACCATTCTCTTACATACCAAGGTCATTCACTCCTAAGTCCTATTTTCCCTATCCCTAAACCCTATCATTCCCTATCACTCTTCCTCTCTCATATCACTTATAAAATCCCAAATTCCCAAACACAGTCAAGTGACTATCCTCACACTTTAAATTCACTTGAAAAATCCACATTATCCTCATTGCCTTATTTCCCATAGTCCCTTATTGACATTGACACACTTGGCAATTGGAGACAAAGACATCACTCTTCATATTCACCATAGGCGACATAGATGAAGTAGGCGTCGAGGAGGCGTGAAAGGACAAAATCCTGGCTGACGCTTCTTTGGCTGAACATGATACTTGATGAGGCACCTTCAATCCAAATATCAAGGAATTTGGAGAAAATTTTGTGATTTTTTATTTTTTTGGTCACAAAATAGGATTTTCTGCCCAACGCGTAGTGCCACTTGGCGTGCGATTATAATTGGGAGATCTCCAGGAGGAAAACTTTACATTTTTGGATTTATCATCAAAATTTATGCATGCTCATAGATTACCTAAGGATTTCATCAAGTTCTGTGTTTCCTAAAGGGTCAAAAACACCCTAAAAATGACCTCACTGCCCCTATTTTGACACACAGGAAGCAGTGTTGGGAGAATGAAGTTTGGGAGGGGAAAATGACATCCAAATCCAGAAATTCCACTTAGGTTGGAAAGTAGACAGGTCGGGATTTCTAACAAGCTATCCTGAGCTCAATTTGGGCTTCGGGAGCTGCCCCAAAGATAGCTCCAAAGTGGCACGATGCATAGAGAATCAGGCGTGGCACATAGAAGAAAATTTGCCTGTTTGACTCATTTTTGCTCTGTTTTTCGCCCAGTTTTGCCTAGTTTGACTTTTTCACTCTCCTAATGGAAAATTTATGATGTAATTTGATTAAAATTCAGGATCATGATGTAAATATGCTATATTTTTACTTGTATAGGCAGATTCATCAGTTTAGAGGTTGTTTGTAACAGAATGAATCAATTTCCTTGTTTTTAGAGGCAAGCAGTTATGATGCCTAGATTCCAGTTCTCAGTTTAGGATCAGTTGGATCAGCTCCTAAACATGTGAGCTCGACCCCTAGAGGCAAGGAGGAGCTATGTTTGTCTATATTATGTTGTTTTTCAGTCATTAGCATGGTTGGACACTTGGGATTGCCTGGCACATCATTGTACACTCTATCTTTGCATTTTTTGCTAAGGAAAGACTAGGGTTTTGCAGCACTTGTTGCGATCCATGTGGCTTTGTGTTTTGATGATGCTTTTCTCTACGTAATTGTAAGTTCACTAGTGTTTATGTGTATCATTTTCCCTTCTCTTTTCTTCTGAAATTAAACACATGAGTGATTAAGGAAGAATCCACTGGAATGTTATGCTCTGCCTTGAAATTTTGTTTAATTTTACATGTTTTCATCTATTTGAGGAGGGCTCTTGAGACTCTCTTTCCCTCCTTGGCTCCTCACCGGTTTGATCCATCCATTCATTCAAATCTAAAGCATCAAAACAATTGCCTTCCTTGCCCCAATCAGAACTCTGCAAAAACTAGGCCTCATCCTCGGACCAAATTTGCCTTTCCCTTTTTCCAACACAAAACCCCCAAAAAACTCAAATTAAAACCCTACACTTCATACCTAGCCTAATATTAGCATCTATTTCAGTCATCTCAAGCCCCATCGATTATCCTTTGCTGAGATTGACCTGGAGAGAGCCCTCTCCTATCCTTGTAGGGCTAGCTACGAGGCTAAGCATGGTTTGATGTGGACCTAGAAGCTTATCTTTTCATCCTGAGGTCAATCTAGGCTCTAACATAGTGGCGAATCCACCGAGGAAGAAATTTTATTTTCATTGTTTGGCTTTGTAGACTACAGATGGATCCTGAAGTTAGCCAGGTAGCCTTTGAAACGCTTTTTCTTTGCAATAGCGAAAGTAGATGAAGGTTACTTCAGTCAATCTCTGGTCTAGTTTATAAACTGAACATCTGATCTAAACGATCACCCCAATACATGTATCAAGTTCAGATCTGATTGTTGATGGTGGACAATGATCAGACACCAAAAAGGCTGAAATCATTCACCTAGTGATTCCAAATCAGTTTTGAGATCAGATCCAAGGACTCCATTGGAGGATGAACCCGACCAGCAGAAACATGAAAGGACAATATGGACAAATCAGGTATTCAAGTTGGAATTTCATCCAGGACATTTTGTTCTTTGTTATAAATTATTTCTTCTCTTTTCCTGAGAATGTCAAGAAGGCTTTGCAAAGTATACTATGTTGAGAAGAGATCCCCGGCCTGCATTTGATTCCTTCCCTTTGAAGATTGTAAATACCAAAGATTTGCATACCTTTGAGCTTGATCAAGACCCGTCTTCTGAATTTTGTGATGACCATCTTCAAACTGATGAGCCTAATGAGACCAAGAATAATTCTATACTTTCTGTACATACCCCACTACCTTGTAAAATTCCAGATCGATACAAGCCTCTGATTTTACCTCCTATATCCCATGCTTTCCCTAAAAATCATGACCTATATCTACCAAGATTTGATGGTGAACACGACAGCATCACTACTGAGCAACATGTATTGAATTTTGAGTCTTTTCTTGACCTTTTTGAAGTTGATGAAGAGGATGCCAATATTAGGCCTTTTGCTCTTTCTTTGCAAGGCAAAGTCAAGAGTTGGTTCAAAACCCTGCTTGATGTGAGCATCTCAGATTTCCAGCAGTTCGTCAAAGTTTTCCTCAACAAGTGGGTGGTAAGACAGAACCCTTTCTTGATTATAGAAGAGTATAATCAACTGAAAAGACTACCAGGGGAGACAGTACAACAATTTTCTACCAGATTTAACCAAGTTTATTATTCGATGCCTGTTAATATAGGAACTCCTCCTGGATCTGCTCTCTTGCACTACTCAGGTGCCTTTAATCCAGAAATGGAATTTCAGCTGAGAGAAAGGAATCTTGCAACACTTGAAGAGATGCGGAACAGTGCAGTAGATGTAGAGGCTCATTTGCTGATCCGAAGGGAAAAGTTGAAGGAAGAAGAGATGGAAAACATAGATACAGAGGAATCGACATCTATAGAGGTAAAGCTTGACATTTTGGTAAGTGTAGTGGAAGAGATGATGCAAAGGATCACCACAAGGAATGAGCATAATGTTCAATCCCATGGCTCGCTAATCGAAGAAGAACAAATCCCTGCTCCAAAACATCTTCTTTCTTATCCTAGTTGTCATAGATCTGATAATTATTATTTTATAGATCATCTTGGAGAAGAGAGATCTGTTGATATGACATGTATGCTTGATGATGTCTTTTATACTGACAATTTGCCTCAGTTTGATCAATAGGATGATGATTATGTTCTCCAAACAGAAGCTAATCTTGCAGACAAATCAGCAGCTAGTTTGTGGAAGGAGGAAGTTCATTTTCAACAGCTCGAATACAGTGATCAGCCGATGCATATCAGCTATGACAGTGACGAGGAAAGTGCAATGAATTTTGAAGTAAGTGAAGGGTCTTTGCCTTTTTTCTTTTGTTTCATTTCAGTTCATCAGAGACAACATTCATGCAATCAGAAATCAACTGTCGACAAGTCTTGATTTGGACCATCTTGAGGAAAATGAAATCCTTGTTCAAGATTTCTCATATCCAATTTCGCAGCCCCCAAATGCCATTGATTCTCAAGTTGCAGATGATGACATGGAAGCTGGCACATATGATCAAATGATACAAGATGATTCCGTACCATTTTGTTTTGAATCATTTTAGTTTTTGATGGGTAAATTGCATAGTATATATTCAAATGAGCAGCCTGTAGGAAATCATGGAATCTCATCGAAACCAATAGAAAATGGGTTGCACCAGTCTTTTCATTTTTTTCACGATCCAATAGCTAATGTGTTGGATGATGTCTGTAGTTCAAGTCCTTCTCCTATCTGTGAGCTTGAAAAAAGTATTGATACAAACTTGATCTGGCAGCCAGTTTCTTTGTCATTTTCAGCAGGAGTCTCGTCACAAAGCTCAGATCAAAGTTTGCATTCATGGTATGAAGAGAAGAGAAGTAATACTTACTTGGTTGCATTGGTTGTTTCATTTCACTTGATCAGGTGATGAATGAAACTGTTAGAGTAGGTTTTGATGAATAAGCTCTACTTTGAGTATCATTTCCAGTTTGTCAGTTGTGTTTAAGTATCAAGTTAGTTTTTAGTTGAGTGAGAGTCAATTTTTGTGGTCAAGTCATTAGTTTTCAGTCATGCATTTCAGCTTGAGTTTTTTATTCCATTGCCCGAAGAATAAGGCACTGGTCTGCTCTCCCAAAGATCTGCCATTCTTGGCACCTCCAAGGAGCTACCATCCCCATTGGAGACAATGTTAGTGTCAGTCTTTGCAGCCTTCTTCCAGTGATCAAACATGCTCTTACAAAGTGATTTTAAGGTGTCAAGGTCAAATTTTCTCATTTCAATGAGTCTTCAAGCAAAATTTGGTCACTAGGTATTAGGTCTAGGGTTTGCTTTTACTCCTGTCAAAGTTGTCCAAATGTCAGTCCACGTCCCCATTCAGCTGATTGTACCATCATTCAGAGGGTTTTCATCATCACGCCAAGTTCCACTGGGTCATTTTACACATTGTTCATGCTTCAGTTGTGCCTAGGTAAAGTTCATTTCCCTCTCCTAGGGTTTTGAAGGAAATTTCTCTTGGATGGTAAAATCATCAATAAAACTTGTATCATTATGTTCATGCACCTTCCCCTATCCTTAATGTACCTTATTAAACACTTCCCATCACTGAGATCCCCTGAATTTCTCATTTTCGCACAAACCCTAGTTTCTTGCTACAAACCCTATTTTCTAGGCTAGCCCTATGTTTAGCCCTTTTGGACCCCTTCCCCTCACTCAATATTTGAAATTACACTTTTCCCTACTTCCTAGCATCCCTCCCAACTTCTCAAAATTTCCTCGAGAATTTAGAAGCCCCCTATCCCCTTCATTTTGCTTCATTTCGACAAGTCCCCTGTTTCACACATCAGGATAAGTTTTACTCCAATGATGTTTATGAGCAATAAAAGATGAATATGGAAAACCTAATAGTGTTTTGTGTCCAAAATAGGCCAAGGAATAAAAACCTCCTTCACGTTTTACACAGGCATCATGGTTTTAGAGAAATGTCAAAAATACAGTTGCCTCGAGAGAATTGATGCACCTCTGAAGTGACCTTGGGAAAATCAAGTTTTCTCCTAACTTGGTTGGCCAATGACTTTATTGATGCCTAAAATGATAACTAGACACAAATATCTTTCCAATGAGCTATCATGAGCTCAATTTGAAGTTGAGGAAGACCTTCACAAGTTGATTGCAACAGCACTTTGCCTTGAGGCAGCCTCATTTGGCACATTTTGACCAGTCTTGGGAGATTTGATTTTTGGTAGGGCAAATGAACTCGAAAATGAAAAATTATAGTTGGGTTGGAAAGTAGACCCAAGGAGCTTTCCAAAGCACTATCTCACATTGGATTTAGACACCCATAAGGCCTCCAAAATTCTCCTACAAAAAGTGCTATGCATAGGGTTTGGTGGCGCGGCGCATTGGGTTTTTGCGCGGCGCATTGGGTTGGTGCGCAGCGCACAGGGCCGACACACAAAAAAATTTGCCACTGTTCCATAAATTCAAAATAACTCAATATATTTTCCTCCGTGTAATTCAAATCATCTTGCAAATTCCATTGAATAGTGTTTGGTGTGGTTTCGAAGGTTGGTTTGGAGAATTTGAATGTCAAACTTTAAACTCTAATCTCTTATTAAAGATTGCTCCTTAAAGGTTTTGTGTTGAAGTTTTAAAACATTTTTGTGCCACATATCCCATCCTCTGTTATCCCATTATCCCATTATATCCTCAATACACCACTCTCTTACATACCAAGGTCATTCACTCCTAAGTCCTATTTTCCCTATCCCTAAACCCTATCATTCCCTTTCACTCTTCCTCTGTCATATCACTTATAAAATCCCAAATTCCCAAACACAGTCAAGTGAATATCCTCACACTTTAAATTCACTTGAAAAAACAACATTATCCTCACTGCCTTATTTCCCATAGTCCCTTATTGACTTTGACACACTTGGTAATTGGAGACAAAGACATCACACTTTTCATATTCACCTCAGGCAACATAGATGAAGAAGGCATCGAGGAGGCGTGAAATTAAAAAATATTGGCCGAAGCTTCTTTGGCTGAGCATGATACTTGATGAGGCACCTTCAGTCCAAATTTCAAGGAATTTGGAGAAAATTTTGTCATTTTTTATTTTTTTGGTCACAAAACAGGTTTTTCTGCCCAACGCATAGCGCCACTTGGCGCGCGCTTATAATTGGGAGATCCCGAGGAGGAAGACTTTAAATTTTTGGACTTTTCATCAAAATTTATGCGTTCTCATGGATTACCTAAGGATTTCATCAAGTTCTGGGTTTCTTAAAGGGTCAAAAACACCCTAAAAATGACCTCACTGCCCCTATTTTGACACACAGGAAGCAATGTTGGGAGAATGAAGTTTTAGAGGGGCCAATGACATATAAATCTAGAAATTCCACTTGTGTTGGAAGGTAGACAGGTAGGGCTTTCCACAGAGCTATCATGAGCTCAATTTAGACTTCGGGAAGTGCCTCAAAAATAGCTCCAAAGTGGCGCAATGCATAGAGAATCAAGCACGACGCATAGAGGAAAATTTGCATGTTTGACTCATTTTTGCTCTGTTTTTCGCCCAGTTTTGCCTAGTTTCACTTTTTCACTCTCCTAATGGCAAATTTATGATGTAATTTGATTAAAATTGAGGGATCATGATGTAAATATGCTATATTTTTACTTGTATAGGTAGATTCATCAGTTTAGAGGTTGTTTGAAACTGAATGAATCAATTTCCTTGTTTATAGAGGCAAGCTGTTATGATGGCTAGATTCCAGTTCTCAATTTAGGATTAGTTGGATCAACTCCTAAACATGTGAGCTCGACCCTTGGAGACAAGGAGGAGCTATTTTTGTCTATATTATGTTGTTTTTCAGTCATTAGCATGGTTGGACACTTGGGATTGCCTGGCACATCATTGTACATTCTATCTTTGCATTTTAGGCTAAGGAAAGACCAGGGTTTTGCAGCACTTGTTGGGATCCATGTGGCTTTGTGTTTTGATGATGTTTTTCTCTATGTAATTGTAAGTTCACTGATGTTTATGTGTATCATTTTCCCTTCTCTTTTCTTCTAAAATTAAACAAATGAGTGATTAAGGTAGAATCCATTGGAATGTTATGCTCTGCCTTGAAATTTTGTTTAATTTTACCTGTTTTCATCTATTTGAGGAGGACTCTTGAGACTCTCTTGCCCTCCTTGGCTCCTCACCGGTCTGATCCATCCATTCATTCAAATCTAAAGCATCAAAACAATTGTCTTCCTTGCCCCAATCAGAACTCTGCAAAAACTAGGCCTGATCCCCGAACCAAATTTGCCTTTCCCTTTCTCCAACACAAAACCCCCAAAAAACTCAAATTAAATCCTTGCACTTCATACCTAGCCTAATATTAGTAGCTATTTCAGTCATCTCAAGCCCCATCGATTATCTTTTGCTGAGATTGACCCAGAGAGAGCCGTCTCCTGTCCTCGTAGGGCTAGCTACGAGGCTGAGCGTGGTTTTATGTGGACCTAGAAGCATACATTTTCAGCCTGAGGTCAATCTAGGCTCTAACAGTAAGTAAGCATAATGTTCCCTCAACCTTTAGATCCCTTAACACTATTCGTAGCTCCTTAAAATCTGTAAAAGACCCTGTTGACCCCAAGGATATGAAAGGTGACTATGTTATACCATGTTTTTGTGGGACACCCTACGTTGGTGAAATTGGGCACCTATTAATCAGAGGATTCACGAGCACGTAGCTGACATCAAGCATGGAACGACTCAGTCTTCAGCTTTGGCAAAACAAGCAAAGAAGACTAAGCATCATATATGCATTGAGGAGCCCCGGGTTATTCCAAGGATTTCTCCTTTTCATCACCGTAAGTTTAGAGAGACCATTGAAATTTAAAGGAGTCTGAGTAATATTAACAAGGATGGCAGCTGGAAAATTAGAAGTTGTTGGATCCCTGCCCTTTCCTCTTAGCCCCAATTTTTCCCTTCTTCATTCCTTTGATTTTATCAGTTTTTTTTTTGTTTTAATTTTATTCCTCGGGCTCATGAAAGGTTTGAACATCCTTAAATATGGGCCTCTTCTGTGTCCCCCCGGTATTTGTTACTTGCTCTTTGTTCCATTCTCTATTTATTTGTTGTCTTTCCCTTCATTTTTTAAATATTTATTTATCGCCTTTACTATTTATTTTAGGATTTCATATTAATTAAAATTTTGTAATAAAAACGTTGTTTGAACTTTATTTACATTTTTTTCATCATAATTTATCTCTTCATAATTGCATTATATATATATATATATATATTATATATTATAATTATAATATATATATATATATATAATAATATATATAATATATATATATTATATATATGTATATATGTAAATTAATAATATAATATATTTTTTATTATTTTTAGATTTAAAAATAATAATTATCCCTTAAAAATAATTATATACTGGGTATAATTCTTTTCATTTAGGCATATAAATTATACTAATATAAAATAAATAAAATAGTTATTTTTTAATTGTAAAAAACAATATATAAAAAATTTTGTTGAGTCAAATGTAGTCATTTCTTTTGGTCAAAAGTAGTCATTTCTTTCTAGTCATTGGAGTGGTTAGTCTCTCCATTTAACTTGTTTCCTTGATCTAATTCTTCATCTTGTCATGACAATGAACCACACTTGTTGGTTCGAAACACATCAAAAAATGAATTTTGAAGTTATTATCACCGAAAATATGTCTCAAAAACTTGATATGGATCATAGAAGCCTCAATTCAATACACACAAACTATCCCAGCAACAACCAACCTTTCTTTTGATAAATCAATAATTCACCAGATCAAACCTTTAAGCCTAATTTTCAAAGATGAGTAATTTTTCAAGAAAGCAACTCAAAATATTAAATCTAAAAAGAGTGGACTTTTTCAAAATATAAACTGACCCAAGAAAACACAACAATAAGTAAATAAATAAATAAATAAATAAATAAATTGACCCAGTAGACAAAAAACTTAATTTCTCAAAAAATTTAGAGACTTGCACAGACAACCATCTATTTTCAATGCATAGATGCAATGTTTCTTAAGGAAAAATTTGCAACTGTGCCCACTATTACTAACGAAAAAAATGCGCAGATTGACCAAAAACTAAGAAAAATAAACAATAAATCCAGAAGTCCAAAAATTTAAGTTTCAAGGTTCTGAACACAGCCAATCAAATCAATCAGAAAGAAATCGTATAGTAAAAGAAGGAATACTGAAGAAAAAATTGTTCCCCAGTATGATCGCCAATTTGTTATGGAAAACAAATTTCTCTTGCAAATAAGAGAAATATCCCTAGATTTAATGGTTGAATCTAGTAACGAGAAAACAAACTAGTAAATCTTTCCCTGAGTTCATTCCTATTGAATCACAAGAAAAGATGATAGAATATGAAATCTATAGCACCAGCAGAAGTAGTGGATGCAAAGGAACAAGATTTATCTGGATAGGAGTAGGAAATCGAAATGTACAATGTTGAGTGAGCTTCCCCCACTACCATTGCAAACTCTTGGTATGCTGATGTGTGCAGGTATCCATAGAATGACACCTTTCCCTCTTAGTTATCCGCACAACAGAAGAGGCTGCTTAGATTAAAAGCATTATATTATTAGTTGGTGCATTATCTATCGATACATAGTACAAATCTAACCATGCAAGAAAATATTTTGAAGTCGAACATGGTAGAAATGAACTAATTACCAATCAATGATGTGAACCATTAACATGTGCAAGAGAAACCACCAATAATGAAAATAATTCTCAAGGTACCTAGTACAATATATCAAGTGTGATTAAATGTCTTGAAGTTGAACACTCATAGAATCATTTGATCGAAGGTCAATGATGACAACCTATCATCGAAGGTGATAAACATGTCATTGAGGCATGCGTGTTTCAAGTTACTAAAGGATGTTTCTAGATCAACTTCTTATATAATGAGTTGAAGTCAATAGGAAGTGATCCATCATAGGAGGTCATACACCATGAAACTCTTATCATGTTTTGAAGAACAAATTTGGGGTGATTTAGGATTGACTCAGGGATACTCGACACGATTAAAGGCTATGAATTGCAAGGTACTTTCAACTGAGGTTGGACTTATATTGAACATATCGACAGCATGACATTTCAACTTGTAAGCACTTGATTAAAAAATAAGACTGAAAACCAATACGAAGACTTTCAATGAGGTATGATCAGCTATGAGACAAATGGATTTCCAAAACATAAACAAAAGTGATAGAGTGTCATGTTCAAGAGTGACATACTCCCTTTTTATGATACAAGAATAAATTTTTTTTTCCCATTTTTCCCCACCATTACTGGCAAGTACCTATTTACTTTTACACAAGCTTGAGGAGGATAACATATTCTTGTCTTGTAAGTTCATCCCTCGGATGATTCCTTCAGAGTATTTTTAACGAACCCTGGGAAGGAGTGGTTCGGTCTCATAATGATTGACAAGTCCTACACTATTTACATTTTATGAGTCTAGTGAAGGGGTAACTCGATTTCATTTTCATATTTAAAGATTTTGAAAAAGACACAAAAAGAAAACTCATTCATCTCTTTCAATGTGAATTTTTAACGAGCCTAGAGAATGTATAGCTCGACGTTTTTCATATTTAGGGAGTCAAGGGGAAAACATAAGTAAACTTTGAAATGCCATTTTTGGTAGGTTTAGTCTCTTAAGCCTGGAATAGGTAAAACAATGCAGGAGAGAACTCTTTTGACCATGACTAGTAAAAGTATACACTTTTGTAAATAGTATACGTGGCCCGTAAAAGGCGTAAAATTATATGAGATAGACATCCTTTTTCTTTACTTTTATGAGTTCAAAATAAATAAGTGTGCTCAACAATGTTTTCATATTTTTGGATTCTGAAAAGAGCTTTAAAGAGAACTCCTCCTAGTGGAACGACTAGTAAAAAAGGGTAGAAACTAGCTTTGATCATGATGGAACTACTCAAAACACGTAAAGGTCAAGAGGAAAGCTAATAAGACCACTCATCACAGTATTTCCTCAGTAAATGGTAAAACACCAAGTGAAAGAAAATGATTGACCAAGCAAACGGTGATGATGGAAAGAGAAAACTAAGGCTCAGTTTATAGAAATATGTTGGCAATCATGAGAGATAAGGGGTCCAGGAGGAGCTTCCTTTTTCTTAATTTTTAACAAGTCTAAAAAAGTCATAAAATTATACTCATATCACCAACTTTCAACTTAATTAACAAACAAGAAAAGAGGAAAACAACTCGACATTTTCCTGTGCATTTTATGAGTGTAAAAAGATAACAAAAGAAAACTCAAGATTTTCATGAGTTTAATGAGTCTTGAAATTAATAACCAAAATGGACTCTAAATAGGTTTCATTTTTATACAAGGTTGAAATAGAGGGAAAAATATGCTTGAGATATGTTTGTATTCCCTCCAAGCATAACCTACCGAGGCACATGCCCCCCAAGCTTTGTTTGACCTAGCTAAGTACACTACTAGTTACTAATAGGTGGATGAAATGAAGGTTCATTTACGAGATCAAGGGCTAGACTCAACTTAACATTTATGAGATCTATTCAAAGACCTAAATTAATTAGGGGATAATTTGTTTCATTTTTTAACGATCTTGACACATGAAAAGAACTACACTCATGGAACCTTGTTTCATTTTTTAATGAGCTTGACACAAGAAAATAAACTATGGTCATGGAACCTTGTTTCAGTTTTTAGTGAGACTGACACAAGAAAAGGAACTATGCTCATAGGTACCTGTTCATTTTTTTAACGAGATTGACACAGTAAAAAGAACCATCCTCATATGTACTTGCTTCCTTTTTTTAACGATGTTGTCATAGTGAAAGAACCATCCTCATGGAACTTTGTTTCATTTTTTAACAAGATTGACACAAAAAACAAAACTTTGCTCATGGAACATTGCTTCATATTTTAGCGTGCTTGACACAAGAAAAGGAACTATTCTCAAAAGGACCTTTTAAATTTTTTAACGAGGTTGACATAGTAAAAAAAACCATCCTCATATAGACTAATTTTATTTTTAACGAGGTTGACATAGTAAAAGAACCATCCTCAAAGAACCTTGCTCATGGCTTCCAATTGGAAGGAACACAAGCAAAGGGACACACCTCAACCCTGGCTTCCAGGAGGCCTTTATCAGAAGGAATAATAGTTCTCTAGAAGAAACATATGTCAATGGAATCAACAGGGATAGTAAAATCAGGTTCAGATGTCCCCATTGAAGGGTTCACCATGTCACCTACTAGATCTAAATCAAAAGAAGATAAGGATATAATGAAAGGCTCATTTCTATTAGTATGTAAATGCATAGGATAACTTGCCACATAATTAACCTATGGTAGGGTAGATACCACTTCCATATAAGGAACATTCAGAGATGTCGGATGGCTCATAGTTCAATCGATACCAACAAATGAAGGTTGATCAATAGTTAGAATGTTTCCATTGTGAGGGAAAAACATCACACGAAAGAGTGCATACATGACATATTTCATGGCATAGACATAGTCTCATCCAATGAGAAAATTGAAATCCAAGGGGTCTTGGACTACCATAAGATCAATACAAACAATTTTACCTTCCAAGGTAATGGGAACATTAGGAATGATCCCTAATGGTTCACTGTTGGTTTTGTTAAAAGCCAAAATATTATGTGTAATAGACACAAGATGAGGTGAACCAAAAGCTTGCTAAGTGGTTGAGGATAAAATATTAACATAAGTACCTTCATATACATTTGTGTGATGCACATTCTTACCATAAGCCTTCACAATGATTTGGAAAGGGGTGGAATAACCTCAGTACTTGGAGGGGGTTTCATGGAAGTTGATGAAATTTCCCCTTGTGTGGTAGAATCAGAAATAACAATAATAACTTGAGAAGTATTAACTTCACTCTCTAAGAGGAGAGTGGGATTGACCAAATATGGAATCGATTCAACCACTTGATAAACCAATGGTCCATCGACCTGAGCGACATGGGTTTCACTCCTTAAGGGAATAATGGGATTGACCAAGCTTGTAATGGGATCAATCACTTCGTCAACTAATAATAGATTGGGAGAAAGCTTACGATGACCAGTTGGAAGTTACTGTTGAGAAACAGTAAGGTTTTCCAACAATTTTGAGGTTCATACATGTGAGGGAGACAGTGAGTTTGATGTTTCCCTTAGCATAACCTAAAAGGAAGCATAACTTTACTCTTTTTTCTTGAAACTGGATAATAAATGGTTTATGGATCAATAGTAAGTTGATGAGAACTTTCATACCATACTTCCAACACCTTAGGAATACTAGGATAATTGATAAGGAAATGGTCACCCTTATAAAGCTTGCAAGGGCATTTGGGCTTGTGATGCATGTTGGAGGATCCCTTAACAATATCAATACTCACAACCACGGTTAGCATATTTACTCATTTCTTATCTTGCTTCTTCTTCTTCTTCTTCTTCTTCTTCTTCTTCTTAGCCACCTAGTTACTAGCATCAAGGCTTTTACCAAGTGAAGAAGAAGAAATGGAGGAAAACATGTTGGACGAAGAAGGTAAAGGGTCAATAAACTATTGATGTTGTTGATATGGAGAACTGGGTTGAGGTGGAATAGTTTGGGTATTCACAACTAAATATGTTGAAAACAACCACACCGATAAACATATCGTGAATCTGGTAATTGGCTATGTAGCCTTATAAGGAGAACCAACATTTCCAAAGCAAGGAAAAGGACTAGGATTCCTGTTAAAAATGGTTCTGTAAAGATATTAACAATCCAAATTCATAATCCGGGCATAATGCTTACAAAATGTAAAAGAAGAAAATAGCATGAATTAATAAATCTAAGGAATCATACCACGCAAACAACCTTTTCATAGAAAAATCACTAGTTGGTGATGAAATCCAACATCCTAGAGATCAATGTGAAAAATGCATAGAGATGGAATAGGTAGAATTAGTTATGCTAACAACCTTCTTAATGGACATGATCTAGTGCAAGTAACTTCACTTATGCCATCTTGAGTAAAGAATACCCTCCAAAAAATTCCAAGTGAGTCTAATCAATTTCTGCTCTAGGTACAGTAGGTACTCCCCCCCCCCAACCCCCCTTCCACCATCACCTTGGGTAAAAGTCATAAGATAATGGTCTCTAAGTTTACCACATATAACACCTTGTCCTAGTGGGATAGCCATAGATCAGACGTACATGCAAGTGAGAAGTAACAGAGCTCAATCCCCTTGAAGGTTCCTCAACATGGTCAATTTGAGGTTTATCCTTTAAGTGACTCCCAAGCACCTTTTGGCCCCATTTGTAATGAGTGAAAATCACACTATTATAACCACTAGGGGAATTTTGAGCTCAAAAACAGGCCTCCTAAGAAAAACGTACAACTAAAATAAACTTTATAAAAACCAATAGGGATCAATATGATGATGTCAACCACGGGGGATGATTCAACATTTTTGGAGTAAAAAAGTAAAAAGATTAAAAAATAATAAAATATAATAAAACTACTTTTTCAACTCGTATTTTTAACTTATCTCCCTAAGGTTTTACTCAAATTTCGAGCGGGAGTACTCGTTGGATGCAAAATTTAATTCCTCATCCAAGGAGTTCCCATGTTGAATACTTTTAACGGAGCCTACTACATGAAAAATGCTAAATACATGAAAAAACGTGATTGTAATCACGATTTTCAAGTATTTATCATTTTTCGTGTAGGAGGGTCCATCAAAAGTATGCAACATGGTTACTCCTTGGGTGAGGAATCAAACTCTGCATCCAATGAGTGTTGTCGCTCAAAATTTTAGTAAACCCATAGGAATATAAGTTGAAAATATGAGTTGAAAAAATTGTTTTTTCTTTTTTCCCTCTAAAGTTTGATGATGTAATCTAATATTATATTATTATTTCCACTATTATTTTACAATTTCCTTAGGGGGCCAATTTTAGACCTCAAAACTCCCCTAATGCAATGAAGCGGGGTCGATCATTTCACTGGATCTGATATGATCTCGTGTTTAACTTTCATGTAAAAGCAGCGTCCCAGAGTCAAACTTTAATAGATGGATTTACTCCCTACTGAAAGGTTATATTGTTTATTTGTAGCTTGGGAAAGTTAACTCACTTTCATATTCCAAAGCCACACAATCTGATCTAATGTAGGTGCAATGAGCCCTAGAAATATAAGAAATGTAATTTATTTTATTAGTGTTGTTTTTAAGTTGTTGTTTACTTAGTGAGTTAATGGATATGAAATGGGTGGTGTTATAACTTGACTCAAAATAGAATGCAATCAAATATGATATTGTAATATTTTCACTTCGATGAATCCTAACTAAAGTAAGGAGAGAGGTTTCATTCAGTTTTTAGCACTACAATAATCAATGAATAATTTTCAAAATACAAATAAAAAAAGAATGAAAAATACATGATTCTTGTCCCCCCCCCCCTCGCCGAGCCATGAAGGGGAATTTTTTTGAAAAAATGCAACCTAATTTCATCAAAATCCAATCTATAAAATGCAAAATTTTAATCTCAACAACTTCTTGCATACCCAAAATTCCTCCTTCAAAAGACACAAGCCATAATTCAACTTGATGTAATGAATTGTGAATCAACATAAGCATAATTTTTTGTTGTCTTGTAAAAAAGAATAATCACTATTCACTTCAAAACAACAATTCTAAATCAAAATCTCTCACCTTGAAAAACACTAAATTTTTACCAATAATAATGATTCTTTGCAATTAGGTAAACAAAGTACTTGATCTAATTTTTTTTACAGAAGAAGGACAGACACAAACTATACTAGCAATGACCAATCTTTCTTTTGATAAATCAACAATTCACTAGATCAAACCTTTAACCCTAATTTGCAAAGATGAGTAAATTTTAAAGAAAACTCAAAACATCAAATCAAAAAAGAGTGGGCTTTTTCATAATGTAAACAAACCCAAGAAAACATAGAAATCAAAAAATTATGGACCTTGTAGAATAAAACCCTATTTTTTCAAACTTTTCAAAGACTTGTGCAGGAAATCAGTTAGGTTAAGTGCATCGATGCACTGTTGGTAAAAGAAAAGTGTGCAATTGTGCACATTGTTGTTAACGAAAAAATGACAAATTGACCAAAAACTAATAAAATAAGCATGGAAAATTTTAGGGGCTAATATTCGCAAGTGGGATAAATTTCCATGATTTTTCCCAAAAAATGATTTGTCAATTTTCGTTTTTTAAAAATAACGATTCACCCAAATTTTACAATATAAAATTATGTTACCTTATAAATCACCAACATTATATAGAGAGTATATATAAAATCATTATAAATTTGAATAATTGTATAAATACATCAATAAACATTTTATAGTTCTCATATTAGGGACTAGTGATATTCGCCAATGGTTTTAGACTTCAAGATAATTTTCCATCCTTAAAATTTTCCGTGAAAAGAAGCAATAAATCCACAAGTCCAAAAATTTAAGTTTTCAAGGTTCTAAATAGAGTCAATAAAAGCGGTTATAAAGTGATCAAATATTACAGGAAGGAATAATGAAGAACAAATTGTTCCCCAGTATGGTCACAAATTTGTTATGGTGGAAAAATTGCCCCTACGAACAAGAGAAATTTCCCTAGATTCAATGGTTAGTAACAAACAAAAACTCTAGTAAATATTTCCCTAAATTAATTCCTATTGACTCATAAGAAAGAATCTTGGAATATGAAATCCATACCTTTCAAATGAAATGCCTGATGAAGATCCTCACTATGGTTTGATGCATCTCCTCAATGCTCAGAATCTATACCTCCAAAAATAATAACAATAAAGGATAAAAGGCATATGATTGATGAATGACTCAATAAAATCCATACTAATGATCAAGGAAACTAGTACCTAATATAAGCATCAACGGAAAAATGGAAGTAAACACGCAATACATCAGCTCCATTGAAAAACAGTATAAAACAAACACTCTTTTGTATTAATCTTGAATAGGAAGGAGAAATACAACCTTAGCCTTGGTGTTGAAAACCTCTTCCCAATAGTCTCTAATCCTTACTTCAGTGATAAGCTTCCAACCCCAATCCAACATCATAAATTTACATTCCAAAAGTCCCCCCTTAATCCCTCTAGTCTGTGTGGAATTTATAGGTAAAGCAGAGGAGGTTTGAGATCCTCTTCTCAGGGGATGAGATCCATAAAGAGAGGGATTAGGGTTCTTCATGCATGTTTTCACTAAGTACTCTTTTTTCCTTTTGGTAGAAAATCAAAGTGTCCGCTTCCTACATGGGCAAGTGTCGCACATCACATAAATGTGATTTTGGTTTGTTTCAAGGGATGGTATTCATGTTAATGGGTTTTTCTCAATATGTAGACATGTACCGCACTCATTTCCAAATTTTTAAGTACTATTGCACAAGTGTTGTCACCACCATTACAAAGTGTATCCTTGGTCTCGCACTTGGAGCTAGTCATCACAATGTTGTCACATTGAGGAAAGTATGTTGTTCATGTATTTTAGGTTATCTATGTTGTGTCATCAAGTATTCTAAGTGTGTTATCATACTCAAGTCTTATCATTGTTCACTTTGATTTCATTGATTCCCCACTTAGTGATATCTAAAAAACTTCTCAACTGAGCAACCTGGAATCACTGAACCGTCTAGAACTATGAACTGTGCATTCCTCAAGCCTTAGCTTTACCTCTTGGCATTACACAATGTGTAGTACCTGCTTCCCAGAATTGTGCACTACATAGTTGCAGTGCTTATTCTTTACCCTTGAGCTCTAGAGTTGTGTAATCTATGCCCTCATCCAGTCTCCTATATGCACTACAGAGTCTCAAGCATCAAGCCTCATCCTTGAGCCCTTGAACTATGCAACTATGCAATACCTCGACCTCTACCCATCTCGAATTGTGTAGTGGGAAACCTCAAACCTCAAGCCCTCATCCTCTTCTCTTGAGCCCCACAACTATGAAGATGACAAGCCCTGGCCTGCCTAAGCTGTGCACTGAATAGCTCAGTCCTTGACCTTGACATCCTTAGTTGTGAAATTGTGCAATACCTGAGCCTCATTCCCATCCTATACCCAGTTCCAACTCAGTTAATGAATTATTATACATCATATTAGAGTAGGGGTCTTTATCGTACTGATGTCGTCTTTTCATGAGTGGATTTCAGTTACAGTTATTCGATCATGTTATGACATGATGATGATGAAAGGATGAAGAAGGATATCTTTCTAGAAGACACCTTCGAAGCTGTAAGAACATGTTGACCAATCAAGAGAAGGAAAATGGACATTAGTTGCGACAAAATTTGGAGATCAAGTTTTCATTGAAAACTCATATCTTCATGCATAAGGAGGAAGAATAATACCATGTTCATCTTTTAAGAAGACAAAAAGAAAGCAACAACAAAGAGTGGCTTGACACTGCCATATCAACATGAAGTCCATGTCACTGACATAGTGGCATGTCATGTCATAAATCATCATGTGCCACATCCTTTTTGGATTATGTAAATTTGTCTGGAGTAATATAATGTACAATGGAAGTCCAAGATTCATCTATGTAATGTGAAAAGTCATGTAGGAAGTTGAAATGTCATTGAAAAGTCAAACAATCATGAGGGTAGTCCAAGCATCATAAGGGAGGTGATGGATCACCACGGTTCTTATATATCCACCATCATTGTTCTTGTAAAATAATTTTCACCTAGGCTCCTTGATCTAAAAATGGAGGAGATTGATTTCCTCTTCCTAAAAAGAAGGATCATTCTTTTACACTTTGCAAGGAAAAATGGGCCTTAACACAAAATAGGTTTTCCATAAGGTCTCTTCAAGTTATGAGTTATCTTCCACATGTAAAATTAAGCATAAGAAACACAAAATCACATAAATCAAATAGGAATTCATGAAGAGTAGAAGTAAGTGTTTTTTGATGGAATTCACCCCTCTTGGGCTACATCTCCAGGCCTGCCTACATAGCTAGACTACTCCATATATTCAGAGGAAAAAATGTACATAAAAGTTTGTTGATAAAACATGTGGCTATTTCCCCTTCAAGGAAATATTCTCCTACAAATAACTCTCAAATAAACATAATGATAACCTACAATCATTCATGAAAACATCATAAACACAAGGTGTACCCTATAGAGACCCTGTACTCCATCTAAAAATAAACATACATGAACATATAAGCACTTCAATTCCACATAAAAAAAATAGAAAGATTTCCTCAACAAGACATGGTGAGAAAAGTATAAAAGAGTTAAACCATGCAAGTAGAAGTTTTTTCAGTAAACTTCAGAAGGTTAGAAAACCCGTATAAGGCCTTCTCCATACTCAAACACCTTCAACAACTACTTCAAACCACTGATTGTTCTATACACCCATGAACTTGAACCTAAAAAATGTTCCTTTAGATTTGCTCAAAACAATAAATAGAGGTCATTGTTGGATCCAAAGTATCCAAAAACCCCTAGGTAGACTCTTCTTGAGCTCAAAAAGGACAAAAACTCACAAAGATATGGCTCTACAAACTCTCCATGTAGTTTTGTTGTTATTTGTCCTACAAATCAGACTAATAGTCTAACTTCCCTACAAATTCACCACTATGGAGGCGACAATTTCACCCTCCGATAGTGTAATTTATTAGAGAATTAAATTTTCCCAATAACCACAATGTGTGAAAAATCAGGTCACATGGACCATGAGGCCACAGGATGGGCCTTAATGCCTACCCCTGCTGGCTTAGCACCTTAACTTCTAGGTTGTGGTCATATTAACCCCCATGCGGCTAAGGACTAAGCCAATGGCCCACCCTTTCCCCCAAATCCCCTTAACTATCACACCGAGGTCACATGGTTGTAACAAAAACTAGGGGTTATCCCTCTTTGTAAATGCCCTCGACACAGTTCTACGCAAATCCATATGGCCAGGAGCTAGAGCTTACACCGAGCCCCCTCTCTATTGGCGCCTTTCCACCTTATGTTGCAGTCATGTGAGGGTCTTGTGACTAGAAGCCGAGGGTTGTTTCCTATCCCTTCTCCGTTGAGTTGTGGCCATGTGATGTGCAAGTGAGAAGGGATCAAGGCTGACTGCCTGATCCCTCCTCCATATGCACCTTTTATAAAACTTAAATATCCTTTGTGCCCATAACAGTTAAGAACCATCATGCATAGGAGTTGGTAGAGCACTGTGCTATTAGAGATGAGCTCAGGGGTTCGATCCTGCCCAAGCTCTTGTTGACCAAACTAAAATTTTTGTGTGCTCTGAAGGTGCCACGTGGCATCCCATGATTGTTCCACATGGTAGCCCATGATTGGGCCACATAAAACCAATAAAATTTGACCCCAAACTGACGAACCAAGAGATTCCACTTGTCAGCACCTGATTGGTTCGTACCTGCACAATCACCCTAGGTGATGTCAATTATATGAAAGCCCTTTTAGATACCCAGTCATCAACCCTTCTCATTTTATAGTTATTGGACAAAACAATTTGAACGTGATAAATTGAGAATACGGTATCTGATTTAGGTGAAATGAACATCCTTGGATTCAAAAAAATGAGCACATCTAATTGACACCAGCTTAAATACTTTCTAGGCACTTTCATTTTTGAGATAAATTTTGATCCCCTGATCACACCTCCCCACTACGAACTTTTAGACTCCAAAAGTTTACTTCTCCTAGTAAATAAAATGAGGTTTAAACTCAAAATTACCCAAAAATTCAATCCATATGTTATCTTTTCAATTGGTTCCCTTCAAGCTCGAATCAAGGCACTTCACATATCTTCTTCAAGAAGACCTACTGTCATGTTAAGAATCGAGCCAAAAATTATTATTGTTGATGTTATGCTCCTATACCAATAGGTGTCATATTTCATGATTGACTTGATGAGCTCTGTAATATGTTCATACCTTTTCTTGTTGCAAAGTTTTTTCATATTGTCAAAAAATCAAAAAATTTAAAAAATGTAAAGGGGGTATACCCTAAAAAAAAAAAATCAAAAGGTAAAAAGAATAAAATGGTAAAAAAAGTGAAAGAAATGAACCCCAAACAAAATAGACCAGGAAAGTGTGCAAGTCTAAATGCCACTACTATTTCATTTTCTGTAATAAGCAATTGTGTGCAGCTTGTTAAACTTTTGTCACAATTTATGAAGAGTCAAACAACTTAAACTTGACTCATTCATTTTTCAATTTCATATTGTATAATAAAGAATAAAAACTGACCAAACAGTGTAAAATTGGCAGATAAGTAGATAGGTAGAGTAAATAAAAAGGAGCTCAACAGTTTAATCTAAGCCCTTGGATGTAATAAGTGCAGAATTAGGTAGGCTTGCTATGTAAAAAAAAAAAGATTGATAAGGGTTTGCCAATCTAAGTGCACCAAATAAAGAAGAAAAAATGTCAGGCTAAAGTAGATAGGGTAGGTAGATGGTGTTGTAGAATGATACTTGCGATGAAAAATGTTTCTAAATGTGTTAACTTTTACTTTTATCACAAAGTGCAAGGCAAACATTTCACTTGATGCAGTTCAAACAAGACAAGGTTAAATAACTGACTTCCATTCACATTTTTCCCTAAATATTTTACTAATTCCCCTAAGTATTAAGGTCTTTGAAAATCAAAGGGGCTCAGAGCATTTCTCTAACTTTTGGAGGGACCGGACCCTCGGCCCAATAATCTAAAAGCCTAAGTGCTCAAAATCATCCATCCATCATTCATTTCGTTTCATAGAGTTGCTTAAGTAAAAACAACCTATTTTACTTAGGGAATACATAATATCATTTGAAAACCCCCTTTTCCCACTTTAGCCTAAGTTTCTATGTGAATTTTTAACATTGGCTTAGCGCTTATTTTCATTTCTGTTTCATATTAATTTCTAACTATTATTATATAAATCCCAAAAAAATTAACCCTTCCCGTAATATGTAAATATATTAAACCACCACACTTTATATAATTCCCACCCCGATGGTATATAACCATTATATATTTAATAGAGATTAATAAATTTATCTGAATTTTGTTAATAACCTATCCCGTAGTGCCATATGGGATTAATTAACCATTTGGGTTAATTAATAACTATCCTCCGACCAATCAAAACGCCCCCGACATGATTAAAACTTTGATTGTTGTGCCGGGCCCCAATGCTTAACTCCCCGCCATCTCCAAAGCTCGTTAGTCATCCGATCATCGCCTTTTCATCCAATGGTTGACGGAAATATTGTGACGCCCCTGGTGACCACGCTTTAACTCGCGATAACCAGATGGTTTTCCGCCGTACATCCTCCACATGTCACCCGTTCCATATGGTTGCTCGTCCTCCGTCTAAAACTGCCTGACTCCGAAAGCAGTGCGATCAAACTGCTTACTGCCCTCCACATAATGACAAAGCATCCCATCATGCTTACATCATCCTCCCGATAAAGCCAGAAAGACCTGCCAACCTTAGTTTTGTTAAATAAAACTAGCTAAATGACAATCTCACTATTATTCTCTGCAAATTGTGCTCCCATGCAAAATAACATCCAGTTTGTTGTTCGAGCACTCAGCCCACCACCCGGCCAAGAAACTCTAGCATTGTACTCTGCAGCGCATCATTCAACCTACAATTACACAGTTTACCTCCTTAATCCAGGTATTTATCCAATTTTCCCTGCAACCCTGCAATTTTGGTTTTCTACTGAGAATTTTACTAGAGAAGACCAAATTCAAGTTAAAAAGAGTCTATAGCTGCCATAAAAAAAACCCCAAACTTGATATTTAGTCTGTTTTCCTATAGAAAGCCTGAATTCCATTTTGAATACAAAAGAACCAAATATGGAAACTCCCGTAGCCCTGAATGTTGTGCCCATGAACGCACCCCATAAAGACTTAGATTATCTACCCCTGGCCAACAAAGATTTTCAAATAAAAGATTTATTTGGTGATAGTAACCATCTCAAAATCTTCTACCAAATCAGAGATAGTCATCTAAATAATTTTGATATTTTTGGACTATGGGAATCCAGCGTTCCCATGTATTTCCTCCCCTCAGTCCATTTTTTCCCAGAGATAATTCATCATTGTTGTGCCAACTATGACCCTGTCCATAGAGTAGTTATGTCCCCATCCCCAACTATCATTTTTCCCATAACTGCTAAATCCACCAATGAAATGATACAGTTCCACTCCACCCAACCCCTTTCTCCTCTTTCCCTGGGGTATTTACCTGACAAAGCGCCTCAGTTATCTCAACCAGAAATAAACTACATTGCTCAAACCTTCATGTTGCCAAACTACCAGCCCAAAGGTCCACCTCCTTATCTGCAGACCTTTTTCACTAAAACTAGAAGACTAATTATTGACATGATATCCATGATCATGGGATTTAACTCTAGTGAATATGTTGATGATATTACCCTAGTGTTACTATCAATCTTCACTCCCGGACAACCCCCTACTGTCAGATATGACTATGCCACTTCCATTGCCAATAAAATCCATGATCAATTCATGAATTTGGAAAGAGAATGAGTTTTCAAATACACATCTTTTATATACCATCTTTTGTTATATCATCAACCAGACAGCTTTCCTTTCCCCATCAGGAAATTGGACTCAAAAGGAAATCGAAATTCTATGATCTTTTGGAGTTCAATCTTTCATAAAACCCTAGAGTCCCCTTACACTTATAATGAGTTCACTGATTTATTTATACATCCAGCAACCTCTCTGTTGATAGGAGCTGCCCCTCCTAGGATCAGTGGTGACATTAAGAAGATTCTCCAATTCTCAAAGCAATACAAGATAAGTGACTGGTACCTGTACCAAAATCACACAGAAATCAGAATGTATGGGTGTGAACTTTTCCCTTTCAAGTTGTCTAAATATGTGCCCATGAGATTGTTTGCACTAGAGTATTTAGACATATCATAAATGAAGACTTAGTCCATTTTTGTGCTGCCAAGAAGAAGGCTCAATTAAGAATAAAGAACCAACTAGGCCCTTTTGTCATCAACTCTAGGGATGCATGGTAAGAAGCTAAAAATATTTTAGAAGACCATCTTAGATTGAAGAAGATTTTTTGGTGGGTGCCATATGACCCTAATAGTTTCATATGTGACAGAAAGACAAGAAACAGGTTTTCAGTTTATATACATCATAGGATCCCAGAAATTGAATAGTTTGCAAATTATGATGAATGGGTAGAAGGGACCCTAATAGAAGAAATTAGTGAGCAAGAAAAGATGGAAAATGCTATGAAAGATCTTGAAAAAACCCTTGACCTAGACTGTTTTGAACATGTATCATTCAAGCTACCTCAACAAATAGAAATTGGTACATCCTCTGCTGCAACTTCTCAGGAGCCCGCACAGGAAACCAACATACCAGCTACAGGGACTTCCAAAGGAAAAGAAATAAAGACCATAGAGTAGCCTACAATGACAGATCAACCCGCAATGTCCAAAGAATAGAGTCAAGTGCAAATTCCTCCAGCCCAAACTAAAGCAGCAGAAATCCCAATATTGCAAACTCCTCTAAATGAGGAAAGACATAAAAAGAGAGGCAGAGAAACCACCACACCTATCAGTGGAGCCACAGAAGAGCCTGGATCAGAGAGGCAAAGACTGAACCCTCTGCGAGAGGAGGAAATAAGTGAAGAAACTGTAGATATCCAGAGAGAAGAAAGAGCTAGCCAACAAACTTTCCCAGTGGGAGCAACATCTGCTAGCTCACAGATGCAAGAGTCAGAAAGAAAACACAGTACAAAAGTGTCATCCCTCAGGCCACAAAGCAAATAGATCTTAGACATCAAGAAGACCTTTACAGAGATAAAATATAGAAATGATCCCATGAGGCTTCAAATTTACTGTCAGTATTTGAAAATGGCCCCCACAAACCAATAGAGATTAATGTCAGCCTATGACATTAAAGAAGGCAAAATGTTGATGAGTTACTTTAAGCTAATGGTGCAGCAACCCCAGTCAACAACAAATTACATTAGAACCAGCTTGGAGGTCCTAGCCAAAGATATTCATCCTATGGACCAAATTGAGCTCCACAAGAAAACCGGGGAAATGGTTTATTCCACACTGACTAACAAAGCAATGCTAGCCCACAAGTTACAAAATTCCTTGGATAATACAACTGCTCAATTAAATTTGGAGAAAGCCTCTTCTCTGGCCAAGGATAACAGGATAAAATCATTAGAAGATATTATCATTCGATTGGGACATGATCCCAAAGATGCTAAAGGCATAAATGCACTAATCAAGAAAAAAGAAGAGGACATTGCTGCCCTAAGGAAACAACTGAAGCTACCTTCTTCAAGACATCCACAAACTGTAGAAGTTGTACAACAGAAATATGAAGAAGACATGATAGACCTGCTCTTGAAACTTAATGAAAGACTGAATGATACAGAATAGGCATTAGAAAAAGTGAAGGAAAAGCAGGGAGAGTCAACCTCTCAGCCTCCTAAGGTAATCCCCATAGTCTCAACTGCAGTTCCCTCCACACTTGCAATAGCATTAGCTCCAAATGTCCCAGCACTCATAGCAGAGGTAATTATAGGTACAACACCAAGCAACAATACTAATATGAGCACTGAAGAATTGATAAAAAGAAATGGAGGAATTAAGATTACAAGTTACAGAGTTGAAATAGCTAAAAGAGCAATTGGCTAAGGCAGAAAGAAATTATGATATTTCCAAAATAATTGTTGTGGAAAAAACTAGGGAGATTAAAGCCTTGGAAGGTAAAGTGAAAACCTTAGAACAAGAACTCACTTTTGATAAGCCCTTGGCAGAAATCTAGAAAATCCTTTGGGCTAATATCATTCAGTCTATAAATGAAATATGGCCATCAATCCAAGTAATCTATGAGCAGATCGAGTTAGTGAAAACAACCCATGGAGCAATTCAGCAAACAAGAGCACAGTTAGGTAAAATGCCAGAGGAAGCCAATCGGCTTATAAATTTTTTGAATAATAGAAATAGAGAATAGCTGGAAGAACTTGGCATCTCAGACAGGACAGACACCATTTTGGAAATCAAAAGGGTTCTAACCAAGAGAACCTTGATGCAGAACTTAGAGAGAAGATGCCAAGACATGCAAGTAGAAATCAATTCTTTTATGTAGAAATTCACAGTTTTACAGAGTAAAGGGCTGCCAAGTTCTTTTGTCATTAATGACAAATTAATGAAACATATTGATTATGTAGATAAATTGAATAAGTATGCCGACAATCAAGTTATCTCATCATCAAGTGCATAAGGAGTGAAAGCACTTCCCACAGGTCGAGTTCTCTATGACAGCTTAGAGAACTTATTCCATATTGAGCATGAGGTAAAGCACCTATTCACCATCCAGCCTAACTTCTTCAGATATACAGAGACTGATGAAACTGTCAGGAAACTTCAGAAGCACAAATTGCCAGAGCAGAAATGGTGGGAAGATATGTTAGAAATTTTGTAAATTTACCTTTGGTAAAATGTAAATTTTGGGCTATTTACCTTGTTGAGATAAACAGAGATGAATGAAGGTCAAACAAGTCGAAGTGTATTAGAGCAGATAAAAAGTATCAGTTAAAACAGGACAGCCAGCATGAGGTTACCATAGAAGATAGCGACAAGCCAAATTCTAGGGCCTACCTCCAGTACACTCAGAAGGAAAAGGAACAACACAACACCAGTTCACCTTTCTCATATCTTCGAGGCTAGTTGTGTCTATTTTCTTGTAAAATATGATTATTCATAACTAGAATATATCTCACTCTGTTATGAGATATTTTATGTAAAATATTTGGTATAAATATTCCTTCAATTGGAGTATTGAGGGTGGATTCATATGCATTTCTGTAATACTGGTTTTTTCGAATAAAGTGCTGATTGGATCAAATTTGCGTATGACTTTCTTGATAAAGAATTAAAATAAAGGACTTTCTACAGATTTCTTGAATCAAACACCAGATCAATAAGTCATCTATCCCTTGTGTTTAAGTTTTCCTAGTTTCTTATATCATCTCTGTTCATATCTGAATGATAAACAAAAAAGAGTAATTCACAATATGCTTGATTGCACTCTGTCTTCAAAAGTTATCATTTTCTATTTTTTCTTCTGAATTAGAATAAACAGTGAAATTTTAATTGCTCCTGTTTTCTAGTTTTGCCACTTTGATTATCATTTAAAGAATACTTAATTTCTCTTTACTTGTAATCAATTCCAGTTCCATTTTTTCAAATAAGTTGAAGGATTCTTAATTTCCCTTCACCCATTTTGAAATCATTCCATATATTTCAAAATCATTGTTTGTTCTCTGTTTGACCATCTTCCTCTGTAAAACCATCCTTTGTTAAGAAACCAAGTCCATTATAGCCATCTTACTTGACTCCATTAGCTCAATGGCCTAAACTACTAAGTCTTATCCCCTTGCTATTGAATCTCACCAGTCAAACTCAAACAAAACTCCCAAACTTCACAACTAGCTTAATATCTTTAAAGAACAAAGCTAAAACTTAAAGAGAGAGCCCTCTCTAGATGTAGATTGGCTAGAATCTATGTATAAAAGATTGGTTTGTGGTTACCTCGACCTTCTTTCCCTTTCTTACAACTTTCGGGAAAACCTGAGTGATAACATAGTGGCAACTCCGCTGGGGATCGAATAATTTGTTTGTTACTATTGTCTACTTTCTAAGTTACAGAAGGAGCTTGAAGCTAACCAGGTAGCCTTTGAAATGTTTTTGCTTTGTAATTGCAGAAGTAAATGAATGCTACTTCAGTCTATCTTTGGTCTAGCTTATAGATTGGACATTTGGTTTCAAATACTTGATCAGTTCCTCTTTTCAAATAAAGTCTTTGAGAAAGTTCAAAACCCATATCTAAATGCTTCTTAAAGAAATTGTTAAAGTTGTATTGTCATACCCATTTATAGAAAAACGCAAAAAAATATACCTAGAAGCGTGGCTTCAGAAAGGATTCATTATACCAGATCCAATCCAAATCCAAATCCACCACCTGTGTTCGAAAACCCTAATCTGATTCCTAGGATTCTTAGGACGCAAGAGAGCCAAGATAGTTCTACTAGTTCTCGGCCTTTATACAGATCAAGATCTTGTCCTATGAAGTGGATTTACCTTGAGGATGAACCTTTTGATGAGTGGTTTGAAACCCATTTATTTGTTACCTTTTCGGAATATGAGTTGGCCCACATAGTTCATGATCCTATATTTCTTGAAGATTTATAGCTGGAAGTTGTAACTTCACATCTTGATAGACATCTACAGAACTCCACTCAATATGAGTCTACCTCTGAAGGAACACCGAACCTTTCTGTAATTACTATTGCTTCTCCAAGTCCCTCATCAACACCTCAAACTTCCCAACCTTAAGCTACGCCTTCCACCCCTCCATCTACAACTCACATTCCCATTGTCATCCCTACCTCACCAGTTGTCACATCTATCCATGCAACCATGGTAAATAGGTATTCTCCTCTGCACTTACTTACCAACCTAGGGCCTATGCCCCAAGACTATTAGAGTAAGATTACCCCATTTGATGGTACTGGCACTTACACAGCTCAACAACATACTAATAAAACGACAGACTATTTTGAAATATATGAAGTTGATGCTGATGATGTTAGAATGAGAGTATTTGTACAAAGCTTGACTGGAGATGTTAGAACTTGGTTTAGAGCCCTTCCTGCGAATAGTATTAATGACCTACAAGCTCTATATCAGACTTTCTTGAATAGGTGGGAAAAGAAGAAATACCCTCTCCACATTTTATCAGAATATGAAAGCTTGAAAAGAGGCACCCAAGAAATTGTCCAAGATTACTGTAGTAGGTTTAATAATTTTTACCAGGCTATTCCTCAAAATCTTAGACCTCCTCCAGATTTGACATAATCAAATTCCCTGATGGATTTGATTCTGATATGGCATACCAACTTAGGGAAAGAGCTCCTCGAACCTTAGAAGAGATGCAAAACATAGATGTCAGTGTTGAGGCCAACCTGATATCTAAGCAAGCTAGAGCCAGAGCTGAAAGGAAGATACCTTTCAAAGAGGAACCATCTGCCTTTGAACAGAAATTAGATGCTATTATAAAAGGAATGGACAGGCTTGGTGATAGAGTAGAAATAATTGAGAGAAAATCCCCTTGGGAGGGTCAGCCAAGCAATACCGGTAGAAACCCAAATTTCAGGAAAACCAAAATCCTAATATTGAAAAGACTGGGCCTGACCAAAATATTAGGCCTCCATTCCAGGAAAATTATGTTGAAGCCTCAACTTCTAATGAACCAATAGAAGAAACTCACATTAATTTGATGGGACTCAACAATGAACAACAAGTTTTCTTGACCCAAGACGATCAGGAAGCTCACATGCTTAAACAATTCCAAACTCAATCAGGTGAATCATTTGACTTCAGGGAAGGATATGATACAACTATTTATGAAGACCATAAACAATATAATTTGAGGAGCAGAAGAAAAGATGTTCCTGAAACCAACAAACAGAAAGATGCAAAACAGTCTAATAAAGGTAAGATCAATACTACTCATGTACATATTCTTTCCAAAAACAACCCTAATCCAAATAATCCAATCATTGAGGATGTATATGATAATCAACCAAATAACAAGCAATCCTCCACTTCTCTTCCTCCCAAAGGAAACGTAGAAGAACTTCTAGAATTTGATTTGGAAACAACTTCAGCCCATAATCCCACTCCTGAAAAAGAGAGAAACACAGAAAATACAGCAAAAAAAGAGAATCCAATTGTCTAAAATACAAGAACTCAAACTGAAAAGCCTTTTAATCTTGAGACTAAAGTAGGCAAATTAAAAATAGCAGTTCCATTGTCAGAGCTAGCTAAACATGATGTCTACAGAGGTCAAATCAGTAGATCACTCCAAATTTCTGTGAATGAAGATTCAGTAAATGTTTTTTATGACTAGCCTAAATTGATTTTTGGCCCTGAGGTAAATGGAAAATCAGTAGATGGAGGAATTCCTCCTTTCTATGTAAGTCTGAAAATACATGATAAAATACTTCATAATGCCATGTTTGATTCTGGTGCTTCTCATAACTTAATACCTAAATCTGTGATGGAGAAACTAGACCTAGACATTGCCAGGCCGTATAAAGACCTCTTCTCATTTGATTCTAGTTAGGTTCGATGTCTAGGACTAATTAAAGATTTATGTGTATCACTAGTCCAATATCTTGTCAAAACCATCTTAATGGACATAGTAGTAGCTGATATTCCACCAAAGTATGGTATGTTATTGTCTAGATCTTGGGGTGCAAAGCTTCAAGGATCTCTACAGTTGGACATGTCTTATGCTACTATTTCAATATTTGGTTAACCTAAGAAACTGTACAGAAAAACTTTAATGAAATATGTGGTAAGTAGCCAAGAGAGACTTCAAAATTTCCTTATCTACTCCATTCACTCTAATATCGATTCTCTCATTCTCTACAATGCTAATATTGATCCTTTGAATGAAGTAAAAGTTTTAGCAGTTGAACAAGAAGAAATTACAAATGAAAAGTCTAGTGTTCAAATTCAAGAAATTTATGAGAACAATGATATATCAAATACTCAAAAGGAACCAGAAGATATTAAAAAACTAGATCTTCCTATTAAACAAATCCCTGAGACTCCTGATACTAACTATGAACATGAGATCCTTTGGTACTTAGAATTTGATGGTTTAGTTAAGAAGTTAGGAGCAGGAGCAGGAATTTGGGTGCACAATCTTAAAAATGATCATGCTGAAGGCCATGCCTACAAATTAAACTTTAGATGCACTAATAATATGGTTGAATACGAGGCTCTGTTGCTAGGTCTTAAACTGGTCAAAATTTTAGGGGCCATTAGGGTATCAGTCCTAGGAGATTATGATTTAATCATTCAATAGATAAAAGGAAATTTTCTCAGAAACAATCCCAGATTAATATCTTACAGAGGAACAATGATTGAGATTCTCAATACATTTCTAGAAACTCAGCTGGCTAAAATCCCAAGAAAACATATTTTGCATGCTCATAGCCTGGCAATGTTTGCCAGCACCTATAAACTACCATTTGAGCCCAATCAACAGTTCACAGCTGGCATTAGACACAGGCTAGCCATACCTGACAAAGTAAAGAACTGGCAAGTGTTTGACAATGATATTCAGATTAACAATTTCTTGACCCTAGAGGAAGAGTTTTCTAGCACTAATATAGATATAGATACTGTTAGTCAGTTTGATCAAACAAGTCAGATAGAAATAGACATTTCAGTAGAAAATACAACTCAAATGCTTCACCCAAGAAAATTTACCAATAAAGAAATGCAGGATCTCAAAGAAATGGACATTGATGAAATTATGGAAGGAGAATCTGAAGTTATTAATATGAAAGATAATGAGTTACCTAAAGGATTAACTCCTTTGAAAGATCTCTTTGATTTTAATGATATCCCAAAGAAACCCAAGATGGAACCTCTAAAATCTGACATTGAAGACTATAACTTGGGAACTAAAGAAAATCCGAAAATGGTAAAATTATTTGAATCTTTGCCCCTTGAACAAAAACTAAAATATGTTGAATTAATGAGATAATTTCAAGATGTATTTGCCTGGAGCTATGAAGACCTGAAATCATATGATACCTCTATAATTCAACATACAATCCCTTTAAAGGAAAATCAAAAACCATTCAAACAAAAGCTCAGAAGGATTAACCCTCTACTGCTTCCTTTAATTGAAAAGGAAATCAAAAGGATATATGAAGCAGGCATAATTTCTCCTATCAGATTTTCAGAGTGGGTTTCTAATTTGGTACCTGATAGGAAAAAGACTAGAGAAACTAGGCTATGTGTTGATTTAAGAAATGTAAACAAAGTTTCTTTGAAGGATAATTACCCTTTAACTAAGATGGATCGTATTTTACAAAGGGTGGTAGGTTCTTCTAGGATTTCATTTTTGGATGGGTTCTCAAGCTATAACCAAATTCTAGTTCACCCTGATGACCAGGAAAAAACTGCTTTTACAACACCATGGGGAACATTTAAGTATGTTAAAATGCCATTTGGACTCAAGAATGCAGGGGAAACTTTTCAACAAGCAATGGACATATCTTTTGAAAAAGAAATTCATGATTTCTTGGTCATATATCTAGATGACCTGACTTTTTTTCTAAATCAGATCAACAACATTTAGATCATCTGAAAAAAGTATTCTTAAAATGCAGGAAATATGGCATTTCTCTAAATCCTAAAAAGTCCCTGTTTGGTCTAGAAGAAGGCAAACTCTTAGGCCATATCATCTCCAAAGATGGCATTAGAATTGATCCTGCTAGAGTAGAAGCTATTCTGTAGATACCCCACCCCAGAAATGTCAAAGAACTTCAAGCTTTCCTAGAAAAGATTAACTTTTTAAGAATATTTGTATCTAACTTAGCTGAATTAATTAGATTTCTTACTAATATGTTGAAAAATGATTCAAAAGTTAAATGGACAATAGAAGCCAAAAAAACATTTGAACAAATTAAAATGGCTTTGACTAAAACACCGGTCCTGACAAGTCCAAAGTTTGACAGAGACTTCATAATATTTTCATTTGCATCACAACACACCATTGATGTTGTTTTACTACAAAAAGATGATCAAGGATGTGAGAAACCCATAGCCTTTTTTAGTAAAGCACTTAGGGATGCACCTTTAAAGTACAAAATCATGGAAAAACAAGCCTATTTACTTGTGAAAGCCATTAAAGACTTTAGAGTCTACATATTATACTCCCATGTAATAGCCTATGTACCAAATGTTGTTGTCAAAGACATCTTGACCCAGGATGGAATTGAAGGTAGATGAGGTAAATGGATTGTTACTATATTGGAATACGATATTGAAATAAAACCCACAAAGCTTATAAAAGGACAGCGTTTGGCAAAACTCATGACTAAAACAAATTGCCAAGCCCTGGATATTAATGAACTGGATAATGAATAGGAGATGGCGACTCCACAAATTAGTCAGGCCTTCTTAGATTCACCTTGGTATGCTGATATAATTTATTTACTATTAAACCTGCAAGCTCCTCCAGGGTTATCTAGAATAAAGAAAAGGTTTTAAAAGATGAAAGTTTCAAAGTTTTGTATTTTAGATAATGCTATCTTTTGGAAAAATCATAAAGGTATTTTATTGAATTGTTTAGTAAAAGTAGAAGCTGACAAGGTTCTTAAAGAATTTCATGTAGGAGACTATGGTGGACTCCTTAACTGGAAATCAAATGCAGACAAAATCCTCAGAGCTGGGTTTTCTTGGCCAACCTTTTTCAGTGATGTAAAGAAATTTGTTATTCCTTGCCACAAATTTCAGATTTTTGAAGGCAAGAAGAAACTATTACCCTTACCCCTGAGACCAATTTCTTATGAAAAGCCTTTCCAACAATGGGATCTGGACTTCATTGGAGAAATCCACCCTCCCTCTTCTGGCCAACATAAATGGATTCTAACTACCACAAATTATTTCACCAAATCGATAGAAGCCATTCCTTGTAGACAAGCCAATGACACAGTCATTATAGGATTCCTAGAAACCAACATACTGTCTAGATTTGGCTGTCCTGAAAAGATCATCACTAATAATGTTGCTGCCTTCAAATCCAAGAAAATGATAAGTTTCTATAACAAATACCATATCACTTTATTTCATTCCACAACCTATTACCCTTAAGGTAATGGTCTAACTGAGTCTTCCAATAAAAGCCTAATCAATGTCATTAAGAAATTATTGAAAGAAAACAAGAAAAATTGGCACAACAAACTTACTAATGCACTGTGGGTAGACAGACTCACTACAAAAAAATCTATTGGAACTAGTCCTTATGAACTAGTCTATGGTATGGAGGTTGTATTTCCTTCATCCTTAGGAATTCCTGTAATGAAACTACTTCAAGAAGCTCAGTTAGAGCCTAATGATATTCAAACGAGAATTAATTAAACCATCCATTTGCAGTAGACCAGAGAAGAAGTTTATCAAAGATCCCAAATAGTGCAAGAGAAACTTAAGAATTTTTTTTATAAGAGAACGAAAACAAAATATTTCTACCTTGGAGACAAAGTTTTGAGATGGGATTCAAGGAGAGAAGACAAAGGAAAACATGGGAAGTTTGACTTCCTATGGAAGGGACCTTTTATTATCCAGGCTTTACAAGGGAATAATACTTACTTTCTGAAGAATTTGGACGGTACAGAGACAGGAGAAGGACCAGTTAATCGTCGGATGCTGAAACATTATTTTGATCCAACTTTTTAATGTATTTTGATGTTAACATGTACACACTATATCCTTGGTAATGTCACCGTTTGGATTGGATAGTGACTTGTTGAAGTTGAAGCCCAAAGAGAAGGCCCTAAGCTTCACAAGCGTTACTGTCATACTTACAATAAAGCAACCAGCAGAAGGAGATTTCAGAGCACAGTCATCATCATTCAAAAGGCCATCTGACCTGCTGTTCTTGACTTTTCGCCAAGAAAAGCCATCTCCAAATGGAGCCAGTGTTATGCTCCTATACCAATAGGTGTCATATTTCATGATTGACTTGATGAGCTCTGTAATATGTTCATACCTTTTCTTGTTGCAAAGGTTTTCCATATTGTCAAAAAATCAAAAAAATTAAAAAAATGTAAAGAGGGTATACCCTAAAAGAAAAATGAAAGGGTAAAAAGAATAAAATGGTCAAAAAAATGAAAGAAATAAACCCCAAACAATATAGACCAAGAAAGTGTGCAAGTGTAAATGCCACTACTATTTCATTTTCTGTAATAAACAATTGTGTGTAGCTTGTTAAACTTTTGCGACAATTTATTAAGAGTAAAACAACTTAACTTGGCTTATTCATTTTTCAATTTCACGATATAGAATAGAGAATAAAATCTGACCAAACAGTGTAAACTTGGCAGATAAATAGATAGGTAGAGTAAATAAAAATGAGTTCAACAGTTTAATCTGAGCCCTTGGATGTAATAAGTGAAGACTTAGGTAGGCTTGCTATGTAAAGAAAAAGAAGATTGATAAGGGTTTGCTAGTCTAAGTGCACCCAAATAAAGAAGAAAAAATGTCAGGCTAAAATAGGTAGGGTAGGTAGATGGTGTTGCAGAATGATACTTGTGATGAAAAATGTTTCTAAATGTGTTAAATTTTACTTTTATCACAAAGTGCAAGGCAGACATTTCACTTGATGTAGTTCAAACAAGACAAGGTTAAATAACTAACTTCCATTCACAATTTTCCCTAAATATTTTACTAATTCCCCTAAGTATTAAGGTCTTTGAAAATGAAAGGGGCTCAGAGCATTTCTCTGACTTTTGGAGGGATTGGACCCTCGGCCTAAGTACTCAAAATCATCCATCCATCATTCATTTCATTTCAAAAAGTTGCCTAAGTGAAAAAAACCTATTTTACTCAGGGAATACATAATATCATTTGAAAACCCCCTTTTCCCACTTTAGCCTAAGTTTCTATGTGAATTTTTAACATTGGCTTAGCACTTATTTTCATTTCAATTTCATATCAATTTCTAACTATTATTATATAAATCTCGAAAAAATTAACCCTTCCCATAATATGTAAATATGTTAAACCCCCACTCTTTATATAATTCCTGCCCCGATGGTATATAACCATTATATAGTTAATAGGGATTAATAAATTTATCTGCAGTTTTTTAATAACCTTCCCCACCATGCCATATGGGATTAATTGACCATTTGGGTTAATTAATAACCATCCCCCGACCAATCAAAATGCCCCCAACATGATTAAAACTTTGATTGTTGTGTCGAGCCCCGCTGCTTAACTCCTCACCATCTCTAAAGCCCGTCAGCCATCCGATCATTGCCTTTTCATCCAATGGTTAATAGTGATATTGCGACCCCCCCTGTGACCGAGCTTTAACTCACGATCACAAAACAGTTTTCCATCGTACATCCACCATGCGTCGCCCGTTCCATATGCTCACTTGCCCTCCGTTTAAAACCGCCCAACTCTGAAAGCGGTGCGATCAAACCGCTTGTCACCCTCCACATAATGACAAAGCGTCCCATCATACTTACGTCATCCTCCCGATAAAACCAAAAACACTTGCCAACCTTAATTTTGTTAAATAAAACTAACTAAATGACAATCTCACTATTATTCTCTGCAAACTGTGCTCCCATGCAAAATAATGTCCAATCTGTTGTTCGAGCACTCAGCCCACCACCTGGCCAAGAAACTCCAGAATCGCACTCCGCAGCCCGTCATTCAACCTACAATTACACAATTTACCTCCTTAATCCAGGTATTTATCCAGTTTTCCCTGCAACCCTGTAATTTCTCTTTTCTACTGAGAATTTTACTAGAGACTGCCAAATTCAAGTTAAAAGCAGTCTATAGCTGCTATAAAAAAGACCCCAAACCTACTATTTGGTCTACTTTCCCATAGAAAGCCCGAATTCCATTTTGAATACACAAGAACCAAATATGGAAACTCCCATAGCCCTGAATGTCGTGCCCGTGAACACACCCCATAAAGACTTAGATTATCTACCCCTGGCCGACAAATATTTTCAAATAAAAGATTTATCTGGTGATAGTAACCATCTCAAAATCTTCTGCCAAATCAGAGATATTCATCTGAATAATTCTGATATTTTTGGACTGTGGGAATCCAACCTTCCCATGTATTTCCTCCCCTCAGTCCATGTTTTCCTAGAGATAATTCATCATTGTTGTGCCAACTATGACCCTGTCCATAGAGCAGTTATGTCCCCATCCCAAACTATCCTTTTTCCCATAACTGTTAAATCCATCAATGAAATGATGCAATTCCACTCCACTCAGCCCCTTGCTCCTCCTTCCCTGGGGTATTTACTTCATAAAGCCCCTCAGTTATCTCAATCAGAAATAAACCACATTGCTCAAACCTTCATGTTGCCAAACTAACAACCCCAAGTTCCACCTCCTTATCTACAGACCTTTTTCACTGAAATTGGAAGACTAATTATTGACATGATATCCCTGATCATGGGATTTAACTCCAGTGAATATGTTGATGATATTACCCTAGTGTTACTATCAATATTCACCCCAGGATAGCCCCCTGCTATCAGATATGACTATGCCACTTTCATTGCCAATAAAATCCATGATTAATTCATGAATTTGGAAAGAGAATGAGTTTTCAAATACACATATTTTATATACCATATTTCGTTATATCATCAACCAAACAGTTTTCCTTTCCCCATCAGGAAATTGGACTCAAAAGGAAATCAAAGGTTTGTGATCTTTTGGAGTTCAATCTTTCATAAAACCCTGGAGTCCCCTTACGCTTATAATGAGTTCATTGATTTATTTATACATCCAGCAACCTCTTGGTTGATAGGAGTTTCCCCTCCTAGGATCAGTGGTGACATGAAGAATATTCTCCAACTCTCAAAGCAATACAGGATAGGTGACTGGTACTTGTACCAAAATCACACAGAAATCGGAATGTATGGGTGTGAACTTTGCCCTTTCAAGTTGCCTAAATATGTGCCCATGAGATTGTTTGCACTAGAATATTTTAGATAGATCATAAATGCAGACTTAGTCCATTTTTGTGCTACCAAGAAGAAGGCTCAGTTAAGAATAAAGAACCAACTAGGCCCTTTTTCATCAATTCTAGGGATGCATGGCTAGAAGCTAAAAAGATTTTAGAAGACCATTTTAGATTGAAGAAGAGTTTTTGGTGGGTGCCATATGACCCTAATAGTTTCATATGTGACAGAAGGACAAGAAACAGACTGTCAATTTATATACATCATAGGATCCTAGAAATTGAACAGTTTGCAAATCAAGATGAATGGGTAGAAGGGACCCTAATAGAAGAAATTAGTGAGCAAGAAAAGATGGAAAATGCTATGAAAGATCTTGAAAAAACCCTTGACCTAGACTCTTTTGGACAGGTATCATTCAAGTTGCCTCAACAATCAGAAATTGGTACATCCTCTGTTGCAACTTCTCAGCAGCCCGCACAGGAAATGAACATACCAGCTACAGGGACTTCCAAAGGCAAAGAAATAAAGACAACAGAGCAGCCTACAATGATAGATTAGCCTGCAATGTCCAGAGAATAGAGTCAAGTGCAAATTCCTCTAGCCCAAACTAAAGTAGCAGAAAGCTCGACATTGCAAACTCCTCTAAATGAGGAAAGACATAAAAAGGGAGGCAGAGAAACCACCACACCTATCAGTGGACCCACAGGAGAGCCTGGTGCAAAGAGGCAAAGACTGAACCCTCTGTCAAAAGAGGAAATAATTGAAGAAACTGTAGATAGCCAGAGAGAAGAAAGCGCTAGCCAACAAACTTTCCCAGTGGGAGGAACATCGGCTATCTCACAGATGCAAGAGTTAGAAAGACAACACAGTATAGAAGTGTCATCCCTCAGGCCACAAAGCAAATAGACCTCAGACATCAAGAAGACCTTTACAAAGATAAAAACCAGAAATGATCTTGTGAGGCTTCAAATTTACAGTCAATATTTGAAAATGGCCCCCACAAACCAACAGAGATTAATGTCAGCCTATGACATTAAAGAAGGCAAGATGTTGATGAGTTACTTTAAGTCGAACGTGCAACAACCCCAGTCAGCAGCAGATTACATTAGAACCAACTTGGAGGTCCTAGGCAAAGATAATCATCCTATGGATCAAATTGAGCTCCACAAGCAAACTGTGGAAATGGTTTATTTCACACTCACTGACAAAGCAATGCTAGCCCACAAGTTACAAAATTCATTGGACAATACAATTGCTCAATTAAATTTAGAAAAAGCCTCTTCTCTGGCCAGGGATAACAGGATAAAATCATTAGAAGATATTATCATTGGATTGGCACATGATCCTAAAGATGCTAAAGGCATAAATGCGCTAATCAAGAAAAAAGAAGAGGACATTGTTTCCCTAAGGAAACAGCTGAAGCTACCTTCTTCAAGGCATCCACAAACTATAGAAGTTGTACAACAGAAATCTGAAGAGGACATGATAGACCTGGTCTTGAAACTTAATGAAAGACTGAATGATACAGAGCAGGCATTAGAAAAGGCACTGAAGGAAAAGCAGGGAGAGTCGACCTCTCAGCCTCCTGAGGTAATCCCCATAGTCTCAACTGCAGTTCCCTCCACACTTGCAACATCATTAGCTCCAAATGTCCCAGCAGTCACGGCAGAGGTAATTACAAGTACAACACCAGGCAACAGTACTAATATGAGCACTGAAGAATTGATAAGAGCCATGGAAGAATTGATATTACAAGTTACAGAGTTGAAACAGGTAAAAGAGCAATTGGCTAAGGCGGAAATAAATTATGATATTTCCAAAATAAGTGTTGTGGAAAAAACTAGGGATATTAAAGCCTTAGAAGGTAAAGTGAAAACCTTAAAACAAGAACTCACTTTTGATAAGCCCTTGGCAGAAATCGGGAAAATCATTTGGGCTAATATCATTCAATCTATAAATGAAATATGGCCATCAATCCAAGCAATCTATGAGCAGATCAAGTTAGTGAAAACAGCCCATGGAGCAATTCAGCAAACAAGAGCACAGTTAGGTAAAATGCCAGAGGAAGCCAATCGGCTTATAATTTTTTTGAATACTAGCAACAGAGAACAGCTGGAAGAACTTGGCATCTCAGACAGGACAGACACCATTTTGGAAATCAAAAGGGTTCTAACCAAGAGAACCTTGATGCAGAACTTAGAGAGAAGATGCCAAGACATGCAAGTAGAAATCAATTCTTTTATGGAGAAATACACAATTTTACAGAGTAAAGGGCTACCAAGTCCTTTGGTAATTAATGACAAATTAATGAAACATATTGATTATGTAGATAAATTGAATAAGTATGCTGGCAATCAAGCTAGCTCATCATCAAGTGCATCATGAGTGAAAGCACTTCCCACAGGTCAAGTTCTCTATGACAGCTTAGAGAACTTATTCTATACTGAGCATGAGGTAAAGCACCTATTCACCATCCAGCCTAACTTCTTTAGATATACAGAGACTGATGAAACTCTCAAGAAACTTCAAAAGCAAAAATTGCCAGAGTAGAAATGGTGGGAAGATATGTTAGAAATTTTGTAAATTTACCTTTGGTAAAATGTCAATTTTGGGCTATATACCTTGTTGAGATAAACAGAGATGAATGAAAGTCAAACAGGCTGAAGTGTATTAGAGAAGATAAAGAGTATCAGTTAAAACAGGACAGCCAGCACGAAGTTACCATAGAAGACAATGGCAAGCCAAATTCTAGGGCCTACCTCCAGCACACTCAGAAAGAAAAGGAACAGCACAACACCAGTTCAGCTTTCTCCTATCTTTGAGACTAGTTGTCTCTATTTTCTTGTAAAATATGATTATTCATCACTAGAATATATCTCACTCTGTTATGAGATATTTTATGTAAAATATTTGGTATAAATATTCCCTCAATTGGAGTATTGAGGGTGGATTCATATACATTGTTGTAATACTGGATTTTTGGAATAAAGTGTTGATTGGATCAAATTTTCATATGGCTTGCTGGATAAAGAATTAAAACAAAAGACTTTATACAGATTTCTTGAATCAAACACCGGATCAATAAGTCATCTATCCCTTGTGTTTAAGTTTTCCTAGTTTCTTATATCATCTCTGTTCATATCTGAATGATAAACAAAAAAGAGTAATTCACAATATGCTTGATTGCACTCTGTCTTCAAAAGTTATCATTATCTATGTTTTCTTCTGAATTAGAATAAATAGTGAAATCTTAATTGCTCCTGTTTTCTAGTTCTGCCACTTTGATTATTATTTAAAGAATACTTAATTGCTCTTTACTTGTAATCAATTCCAGTTCCATTTTTTCAAATAGGTTGAAGGATTCTTAATTTCCCTTCACCCATTTTGAAATCATTCCATATATTTCAAAATCATTGTTTGTTCTCTGTTTGACCATCTTGCTCTATAAAACCATCCTTTGTTAAGAAACCAAGTCCAGTATAGCCATCTTACTTGACTCCATTGGCCCAATGGCCTAAACTACTGAGTCTTATCCCTTTGCTATTGAATCTCACCACCCAAACTCAAACAAAACTCCCAAACTTCACAACTAGCCTAATATCTTTAAATAACAAAGCTTAGACTTAAAGAGAGAGCCCTCTCTGGATGCAGATTGGCTAGAATCTGTGTCTAGAAGATTGGTTTGTGGTTACCTCGGCCTTCTTTCCCTTTCTTACAACTTTCGAGAAAACCTTAGTGATAACAATTGATGTAGGAACAAAAACATTGATCAGTGGAATCTGAAAATTCTCTTTAATCTCATCTTTGCATGGCTCAGAACAAGTTCGTCTTAAAGTTCAACTATTGAAGACAAACTTGACTCCATCTTGGAAATCAGAAGTAATATAAACTTCCTTTACTGTCCTTAAATTGAGCTTGTACACAAAATTACACTGCTACAAAAATTGAATGACATAATTGGCTTTGCTTACAAAAACATAGTCATCTTGTACAATCTTAAATGCATATTTTATTCACAACAAGTTCCATCTTGAATACTTGCATTAGTGAGTACATGACAAACTTGTTGACAAACTTGGATGACGACATGTACATTCCAAAAGCCTTACACAAATGGACTTTTAAATATCCCGATAACATAATTTCAAAGAAACATACTTTTTTCACATAGTGACTATTATTGCTCACTTTACAAAAGTACCCAAATATGTAAACAACAACAAGTAATTACAAATTTACAAGGAAAATTTGCAAACAGTCTACCCAATCTATGCATCTCCTAGTCTTATCAGTTCTCTTTTGCGTCAACTTTGCCTTGAAGGTTGTTTTAGGATTACTGTGAGTCCTCTTTGCCACCTCTTACTTTCCTTGCATTATGTTGTACAATCTCTTTTCCCTTCTTGGAACGAAGCTCTAGATGTAATTTCCAACATCGTTCATTTCCATGCCCATGCATCTTACAATGGGTACAAAAGAACTTTCTCTTGCTTGCCGACATGGAATTCCTCTCATATGAAGGAGATTTATCATGCTTGTTGCCTAGAATTTCATCCATCCTTTTAACCATTACAATGCATTGCTCGCAGACAACCACACAATGTTCAAATGCATCACAGGAAGTACAAGGATACATATTCCACAAATAGTCAAAATTACCATCATTTGGAAAATAACCATGAGATTTATACCTTTCCCTTGGGTTGTATCATTGACGATGTGGGGTGAATGATGACATGAAAGGTTCTTTGAAGCATTATCTTGCTTGAGAGACAAATGAACATTGTCACCACCATCCTTATGTGACATATCATCCTCAAATGATTGTTGTGTCTCAAACATTTAGAGCATTCTCAAAACTCCCTTTGACCATATCCCATTCCTTGGTACTTTTGTCTCTCTTGTACCATGATTGTATTGGTGATCCCTTAGGCATTTATTCTGAGGCCTCCTCCTTCATAACCCATTTTAGAAAGAAACTTCATAACAATGCATTTGGTATGTTGCTCAAATGTTGGAAAAGAGGTGTTATGAACATCAACAAAAGGAATTGTACTTGAAATTCTTATTACCTACTAAACTTCCCATTCATCTTTTCAACTTCTAATGATGATGATGACATTGCAAATGACTCTAGCCATCCACTTTTACCAACTCACATGTGGTGAGAATATTGGATATGCTTGCAAAATGTACATGCATAATTTTCGTCATATGGTCCATAACTACTGTGTGAACCATGCCCACATATTCATTTCATTTTGGAGGTCTCTTTTTCTCTCAGAGGAGTGGAAATTTCAACAACTTGTTCCTCAAGCCCAAGCTGCAATTGAAGGTGGATATTCCTGTTACATATCCATTTGGGCACATCAACCCCAACCTATAGATCAGTACTGTTAGGGCCCATCAAACCCTAATTCAGTTGTTACATGCTCTAAAGAAGTCAACCATCAAAATGCCTAGCTTCCTAAGAAGTTTCATGAACAAAATCATCTAGAAACTACCTCTAAGAAGATTAGTGTAGGTAGGCCTTCATTAGGGTGCGCTACAATGCAAACCATACACTGACAGGGTGCTATGCAGCACACTTGGTCCCTCTTTGGCCTACGCTGGGTGAATTTGAGTGAATTTCCATTGGGTTTTGAAAGATTCTTTATCCATTGGATGCCTCTAGAAGGTTCACAAGGCTATCTACTCGTATGAGCTCATATTTGGATGAGGAAGGGAGTTAACGAACATCAATCCCTTATCCCTTCCTCCATGGAACTAAATTCTAAGTTTGGGAAGGCATTCATTATCACCATTTATGGCATAAATTCCTTCATTCACCTATAAAAAGACCACTCGTCTAAGTGATCAGCGGCTGGAAATTATTGAATTATAGGGAGATGTTGTTAATATGAGACTTGAGTCAATTTCAAGTATTGTAATGATGTAAAAATGTCTTACTTGTTATGAGGAGAGGATGGGATTGAACTCAAAGAGTCATGTTGAATCGAGCAATGGGTTGTAACTCTTCATTTTACTAATGAAGTGTTCAAAGCTTTTTCCATATGCTTGTGTTATCCATTTATGCTTTCATATGTGTATCATGTACTTGATTCCATGCTATGTTTAATTAATAGATCATTATCATATGATTTGATTGGTTGTTGTCTTCTATCTGTGTGCAGGTAATCTTCAAGTGGATTAAGTATGGAGAGGAGTGACAGAATCGGTCAAGGGAGATAAAGAGCAAGTAAAGACTACAAATAGGCTTCTTTGCCTCTTATTTAATCTATTGGTCATAGGAAAAGTAGATAATTCTTTAAACTGTTGTTATAGACTTAGCTACTAGTCTAGGGGTTTAAGCATTTATCCGTAGACACTAAAACTTCCCAAAACAATTCCTCTTCTCCTCTTCATCCATTTCTAGTATTCTTCTCAACTTAATGTTATCCATATAAAGAGCGAAATTCATCTCTTCTAACTCTTGGAGAATCTTCTCTCCCATTCTTAAAACTTGGTTAGATGAAGCTCTTATACCAATTGATCTGAAAATGGAGGAGGAGATCAATTTCCTCTTCCTAAAAATAGGGATCATTCTCTAATGTCTTGCGAGGAAAAATGAGTCTTAACACAAAATAGATTTCCCAAAATATCTCTTCAATTTATGAGTTAGCTTTCACATGTAAACTTAAGCATAAGTAGAACAACATCACGTAATTCATACAAGAATTCATGAAGACTAGAACAAAGGTTTTGTTGACAGAGTTCACCCCTCCTGGTCTGCATCTTGGGGCCTACCAACCTAGCTAGATTGCTCCATATATTGAGTGGAAAAAAAATACATAAAATTTTACTGATGAAACATGTGCCTATTTCCCCTTCAAGGAAATACTCCCCTACAAAGAACTCTCACATAAACATCGTGAAAACCTACATTCAGTCATGAAAACATAAGCAACACGAGGTATCTCCTACAAAAACCCTGTACTCCATCTGAAAATGAGCATACATGAGCATATAAGCACTTCAATTCCACATTAAAGGAAAAATAGAAAACTTTCCTATAGTGATAAAAGTATAAAAGAGTTGAACCCTACAAGTAATAGCTACTATAGTAAACTTTTGAAGGTAAGAAAACTACAAGGCCTTCTCCATGCTCAAACACCTTCAAGAAATATTCCAAAACACTAATTGATCCATACACCCATGAAATTGAACCTGTAAAAATTTCCTCTAGATGTGCTCAAATTAGAAAATAGAGGTCACCATTGGATCTAGAATATCCAAAAAACCCTAGGTAGACTCTTCTTAAGCTCCAAAAGGACAAAAAATCATAAAGATATGGCTCTAAAAGCTCTCTATGTAGTTTTTCTATTATCTATCCTACAAATTGGACTAACAGTCTATCTATCCTACAAGTCCACACTATTTTCCATTATGGAGGTGACAATTTCACCCTCACACGGTGCAATTTGTTTGACAACTAAATTTCCCAATAACCCCTATGCACAAAAAATCAAGCCACATGGGCCATGTGGCTGCGGGATGGGCCTTAACCCCTGCCCCCACCAGATTACCACCTTAACTGTCGAGTTGTGGTCATATTAAGCCCCCATCGCATCGAGGACCGGGCGAATGACCCATCCTTTCTTCCAAGGTCCCTTAGTTGTCCCTCCTAACTCACATGGTTGTAGCAAAAACTAGGGGTTAAACTACCCTCTGCCTTGCCCTCGACATGGTTCTATGTGTGTCCATATGGCCAAGACCTGGAGCTTCTGCCCAAGACCCCTCTCTGCTGGTGCCTTTCTGCCTCATGTTGTAGTTGTATGAGGGTTATGTGACCAAGGGTCGAGGGTTGTTTCCTAGCCTTTCTTTGTTGAGCTATGGTCATGTGATCTGTATGTGATCAGGGGTTAGGGTTGACCGCCCGACCCCTCCTCCATATGTGCCTCTACTAAACCTTAAATAGCCTTTGTGCCCATAGTGGTTAAAGACCATCATGCATAGGAGTTGGTATAACATTTCATTGTTAGAGTTGAGGTGGGGGGTTTGATCCTGCCCGAGCCTCTAGTTGACCAAACCAAAATTTTTGTGCACTCTAGAGGTGCCACATTGCAACCCATGATTGGGCCACACAAAACTAATCAAATTCGACCCCAAACTGATGAACCAGGAGATTCCACTTGCCAACACCTGATTGGTTTGTACCTTCATAGTCACTATGGGTGATGTTAGTTGTACGAAATCCCAACTAGTAACCCTGCTCATTTTTTAGCTATTGGACCAAATGATTAGAATGAAATAAATTGAGCATAGGGTGTCAGATTATGGTGAAAGTAATGTCATTGGATTTATAATGATGAGAAATTCGACTTGATTCTAGTTTCAAGACTTTCTAGGCACTTTCATTTTTGAGCTAAAATTTTATCTGCTGGTCACTCCTCCTACCAGACATTAGACAAGAAGATAGCTCTTTTCGAGGAGCAAGTCGTTGCTCTAATGCTCCACTTTTGGGGCTGGTGGTGTTCACATTCTTAATGTATATTGGAACTTTTACTCTATTCAAAAGCTCATTCAACCAGCACACTTTCATGCATATGTCATAAATATTGTAAGGCTATTCTTTGAATGTTTGTGATGTATGTTTTTCTCATATTTACTAAGGAAATTGAACTATTTAGGTGTTTTCGTACTTATCTTGTTGAAGGTGTGTTGTATGTGTTTTAACAATCATTTCGTCTATGTTATGCTCATGTGTCTTTTCTAGATTAGTTCTATTACTTGTATTTAAAAGGCCCACTTTTTCCTGTTGGGTGTGTGTTATATTCTTTCCATGACTATGGGGGGCAGTAGCAGCCCCTATACATTGTGTCGAGCGCATTAGGGAGGTCATAGGGGGGTGGTTGCCCCCCCTGTTTGGGGGTATGTAACGGGGGCAATAGCCCCCCTACATGGGGTTTGGGGCAGTGCCCCAAGAAAAAAAAAAATTGGTACCTATATTAGGTGGGCGTACCTACCAATGGTATTGTGCATGGATTTCACACATGGTTTTGGGCATAATCATTTTTTCTCCATGATATTTTGCAGATCCGGTAGAGGGAACTACAGTTATGTTCTAATCCAAGGTTAATGGATTGTGATTTATAGATGCTTTTGGCATGTATATATATGTATTGTAAAATTGAAAGGATTATAATGAAAAACCAATTTGGTAGTCCCTGTTTTTGGATCTAGGGGAAAGCCTCTATGTATGATTTTTTTATGTTTGATTCTCTCACCATTGTTTATTTTATGTTTTTTAGAATTTGTATGAAGGTGATTTCTGTACAGGGTTAAAACATACATTTGGTATCAGAGTTGTTTTGGCTTCAAGGGGATGCCTTTATTGCTGAGGGGTTTTGTTTGGACCTATGGTATACCAAGTTCGGTGGGAGATCTTTGGGATCGATTCTTGTGCTAAGAGACGATGATGAGCAGTGAAAAGATAGAGATTGAGAAATTTAATGGCCATAATTTTGAGTTGTGGAAACTCAAGATGAAGGATCTGTTGGTGGATAAAAATTAGTGGATTGTGGTAGATCTGAGTACTAAACCAACAACAATGTCAACTGAAGACTGGGAGAAGTTGGATCGGAAGGAAAAGAGCAATATACAATTGTGTGTCTCAGATTCAGTATTGCTAAATGTATATTGGGAAGCTTCGACGAAGGGATTGTGGGACAATTTAGGGACTTTGTACCAATCTAAGTCTCTGGTGACTAAATTGTTCCTACGAAAAAAATTGTATAACCTGAGGATGAAATATGGAGACTCAGTGACAGAGCATATGAACACATTTAATGCTCTGGTAAGTTAGTTATAATCTTTTGATATTAAAATTTTAGATGAAGATAAGTGCATCAGTCTGTTTTGTTCTCTACCTAATTGTGGGATAGTCTGGTTGTTATAATAGGTAGCAATGCAACTGCCTTGCAGTTTGATGAAATACTCATATCCTTGTTGGCAGAGGAGATGAGATGAAAAAATATGGAGGGCAAAAATGGTGATGCATTGTTTGTACAAGGACGCTCCTAGAACATAAACAAAAATAAGTCCTTGAGTTGGAGATCTAAATCTAGAGGAAGATCTAAATCTCCAGGAAAAACTTTAAAGGTGTGATGGAAATGCAGAAAGGGAGGAAACTTCAAAAGGGACTGTAAATCTAAAGCTCCTAAGAAAGGAAAGGGATTTGATGATGCTCCTTCTGCAGAGGAAAAATCCACCTCAGATGAAGGTGGGGATGTGTACTTGGCTTCTTCTTCAAGTACACGTGTAGATCATGAGGCATGGTTGATTGACTCAGGTGCATCCTTTCACTTCACTCCCCATAGGGAGTGGTTCTACGAGTACGAGAAATATGATGATGGTGATGTATTTTTAGGGGATGATAGGAAGGATAGAATCATTAGCCGCAGAAAATTCAAATCAAAGTTACAAGGTGGAAGGATTATAACCCTTCTGGGTGTTCTACATGTTCCTACATTGACCAAAAATCTGATTTTTGTAAGCAAGTTGGATGATGCAGGTGTAAAAATAGTGTTCAAGAAAGAGACTTGCAAGATGGTGTGGGGAGCACTAGTATTGATGTGGGGAGTTTGGATTGGAACTCTGTACAAGCTTTAGGGTAGCACTATTATTCATGGGTGAAATAGTTTTGTGGTTCCTGAAAGTGGAGCAGAAAATCTAGTGGTCTCTAGAGAAAAGACCATGCTATGGCATCAAAGGCTTAGACATATTAGAGATAAGGACCTTCGAATACTTCATGGTAATGGTATGGTAGAAGGTACGTCTAATTTCTCTCTAGATTTTGATTTTTGTGAAAATTGTCTATATGGGAAGCAAAATCAAGTGAGTTTCCCCTCTGGTGCTAACATGGTGAAATAGATATTAGAGCTTGTGCAAAATGATGTGTTTGGACCTGTGTCAGTTCCATCACTCAGTAATTTTGTGTACTATGTATCATTATAGATGACTTCTCAAGGAATACATGGATATATTTCCTCAGAAATAAATATGAAGTATTTGACAAGTTTAAATGATTTAAGTCTCTGGTGTAAAACGAGACAAAGAAGAAGATAAAAGTGCTAAGGACAAATAACGGTAGAGAGTTTTGTAAGAAGGAATTTGAAGAGTTATGTAATAAGTGTGTTACAACATGGTACAAGACTACTCCATACACACCTCTGCAAAATGGAGTTGCAAAAAGAATGAACAAGACATTTATGTAAAAGGAAAGAAGCATGCTTAGTGGTGTAGGGTTAGGATAGGAATTATGGGCAAAGGCGATGGAGACTGCATGTTACCTGGTCAATAGATCTCCTTCATTAGTGTTAGAGGATAAGACTCCACAAGAGGTATGGAATGGTAAGAAACCTTCTCGTTCACATATGAGGGAATTTGGATGTGATGCATATGTACATGTTCCAAAGGAGAAAAGAACAAAGTTGGGTAGTAAATTTGAAAAGTACATCTTTATTGGGTATAAGGATGGCTTAAAAGGTTGTAAGCTTTAGAACCCAGAAACAAGGAAGGTTGTGTACAGCCAAGATGTGGTGTTTAGAGAGGTGAAAGATGTTATTAAACATGAATTCCTACCAAAAGAACCTGAGAATATATAATTTGAGCTAAAGAAGGAAGAATCGGACTCTACAGTAGAAGAGGAATCAGAAGAGGAAGATCCACAAACTCCAACTATGAGAAGATCAGTTCAAGAAAGAAGGCAACCAGAAAGGTATAGTCCATTTATTTTCAGTTCAAATTTTTCTTTATCTACTATTGGTTATGATCCCAGAACTGTGAGGGAAGCAGTAGATTCAGAGGATGGAAAAGTCTGGAAAGAGGCCATGGTTGATGAAATGGCATCTTTGCACAAAATTGAGGCTTGGGATCTCACGGAGTTATGGGCTGGAAGCAAACCCATTGGTAGTAAATGGGTTTTTAAGAAGAATATGAATGAAGAAGGCAAGGTGGAGAAATAAAAAAAATCTTTTTTGGCACACAAAGGTTATTCCCAGGTGCCGGGAATTGATTTTGGTGATATTTTTTCTCATGTTCCCAAGGCAGATTTGATTAGATTACTTGTAAAAGTTGTTTTTTCTTTTGATTTTGACGTAGAACAAATGGGTTTGAAGACAACATTTCTTCATGGAGATTTGGAAGAAGAGATCTACATGAAGAAGCCTAAAGGCTTTGCAGTGAAGGGTAAGGAATAACTGGTATGCAAATTAAAAAAGTCTCTATATCAGTTAAAACAGTCACCAAGCATGTGGTATCAGAAATTTGATACATTTATATGGTGACTTGGCTTCACTAGAAGCAAAGTAGATCACTATGTGTATTTTAAATTAATTGGTGACCATGTTATTTATCTGGTCTTCTATGTGGATGATATGTTGATGGTTGGAAATGAAAAAGAAATTATCCAGAATTTGAAGACCCAATTTTCCTTCAAATTCGACATGAAAGATCTTGGTTTTGCAAACTATATTTTTGGCATGGAAATTAAACAAGGTCAAGAAAAGAGGAAGCTCTAGTTAAACTAAATGAAGTATGTCGAGACAACACTGTAGAGGTTTAATATGTAGGATAGTAAACTTGTGAAGGTTCTGTTGACAGTGTTGGACCCACCAACATGTCAAGGGGATCTCCTAGGTAAGAAGTCCCAATTAGACCTCATACCGTTTGGTGTAGGAGTCCCAACAGTGAGTCATAAGGTAATGCCTTGATCGTGATGTCACACAGAGGAAAGTAAGATATCTCTGTCAGTAGCAAGGGTGTTATTGATGCAATGAGTCAAGGAATGAGCATGAGAGGTTCTAACACTTCAAAGGGAGAGGAAGGTGAAGGTGAGTTCCAAGTTGAAAGGGATCAATGCCACTTCGGCTAGGAACACACAACACAAAGGACATGCACAGCTTCTGGCAGAGCAGTCAACACGGATGTGGCAGTCACAACAAAGAAGGTAAGATAACACAAACAACACTCACGAATCAGTCCGAGATGAGTGTGACGGTTGATATAACAAGGTTCAAAGAAAGGTTTGCCTGATGTCTGCAAGAGAAGTTGACACGGGCAGTGACAGCGTTAACAACATATGCAACACATTAACAACAAAATTCATATAATTGCATACAAATCAGTTCATATACAAGTACGTAAGTTAAACAACATATATCATTAAGGCAACTATAGTAGTCCAACTACAATAACAACATACACGTGAAAATGTGCTAGCTTTTATTATATAAAGAAGTGTAGGTCACAATCATATAATACACCATGTAAACTTGTTAGCCCTATTAGTAGAACGTTACAAGCACATCCACCTACTCCTCCAAAGAGATGTACTAGCTCCGTGCAGTGGAGAAGCCAAGGTCTGTTACAATATTGTCCAAGCCTTCTTCAAGATAGTCTTAGTAAAAGCTTGGCTAACTAAAAGCCTACACAATGAGTTATGAGGGACTATTTATAGCAAAGGGTGGGGTGACCCTTGACATTACCCTTTGTGACAGTTCAACTACCCTCATGACTCTTCACCTACTCTATGACTGTTACATCCAATTCTTGACACTCGACTTACAATTGACATGACTTAACATTACAATGCACATGTACTCATGTGGGACAACATGGCTTGATAAATCCTTGCAAGACATCACTGACACTTAGTTTGTTGTGGTGAGACCATCTCTTTTACATGCTTGTGATGGTGAAGCTGGTGAGCTGATGCCAAGCTTGGTCATCCGTGATGGTGTCCATGCACCTCATGGTGACATATTGTGGAAGTGAACTCATGCCTATATTGCAACTAGTGCATTGGTTCGACCCCTTCATCCAACTCATCTGCTAACATGTGCATGGTCTTCTTGAGACAGTTGAACCGGTAACACACTGATGCATAGTGTCCATGTTGATCTTCAAGTGTGTGTTAGTGGTCATGCACTTCAACTTGCTGAAGTACATGTTCAGCCCCAGTTGGACTTGCTTCTTGTCTTCACCTTGGTGAGTGTGTTGAAGGGGTTGGATTACATGTGTGCACTCAACAACATGCATGTTGTTGGATCCTTTGCATGCAATCAATAGACTACTCACCATGTTTGCTCTATGTCAGTTGTTGGGATGGATCCTTAAATTGTACTAGTGTAGTTTCATTCGTGAGTTCATGTTACACCCACTGTTGTTCATGTTACTACTGCAACTCATTGGTTTGTCCGTGCAGATTCATGTTCTTCCTGAGTTGTTGCTTTGACACATGCAACTCCTTCTTTGTTCCATCTTCTACCTTCATGTGATATTCATGTCACACCATCACTTCATAGCCTGTGTCTCCAAAGTTTCTTTGATTATCAGTGGATCTGCTTGATCTTGTAACTTTGCTCCGCCTCTATATTGTCAACAACCTTCCTCTTACATTCACTATGTTTGCTTCATTAGTTGTGTTCGTTGCATTCGGTATGCTACCTTTAGTTGTTGTTCATGATGCTTCTTGCTGTGATGCTGCTTCTTGATGTAGGCAAGCTCATAGACACTTGATCAACTGCATCCCCAAGCGTGCTTTGAACGATGTCTTTGTCTCTGCTCTCCTAGAAGCCATTGTACCTGTACTGTTGAGAGGTGGATAAACACTTGTGATACCTAGAGACATGGAAACACTCATAGCAAGAAATATGTCAGTCGAAAACAAAAATGAACATGAGAGCTAACTTGCAACATACCTAGGTGAATTATCATGAAGGTTGCACAATTTCAGCGAAGAGGTCAGAAGACCAACTACCAAGACTGCACAAGGCATAGTCCGGGCTACTAAGAGACTGACTAACTACTGGAACAACACAATGCATAGACTAGTCGAGCAATTGGCTGCTAGGATTGTGCAATGAGCAATCCCATCTGGGAAGGACTGCTAGCCTAGGGGTAGATTTGCGCAAATTTTTGGGCCAAGCAGCCACTGACCCCCAAAAATGCACAATTTCAGTCTAGGAGGCTAGTGCTAGGCCAGAATGCACAAATATGGAGAGGAAGGTCAGCCTTCCTTCTCCATATTCTGTAATGTAGCCTTGTTGAAGGCAGATACCAGACCAAGGTTGGCTCGACTCGCCAATGAGAAATTGAAAGAAAGTAAGTCAATGAAATGCATGGCGACACTAATCAATAGAAGAAGTAATAAACAGTGCATGCAAAACATGAATGGAAGATTGAGATAATACATCAACATGCATGTGGGTGAGGTTGTTCGCCAATTGGGAAAACGTCCGTGAAAAAAAGTATCATGCATGAGATAGTAGTGAGATATCAACGAAAACTAAAACAGAGCTAAGACAAGCTAGTATACATGTAAACAATAGAGAGCGTTCAAAGAAATAAAGCAAACAATACTCACACAAGTGAACACACAAAAAGCGATAGAAATGCAGCACAAGGCATGGGAAGCGATCTTATCCCAAAACATTTGAGTTGAATGTGTCGACTACTCCTAGATGTGATCTGGAATGTTAGAGCTACAAGGTTGATGTGAGAAATGATCTCTATAGCATCCATTTGATGAGTTTTGATAACATCGAGGTTATGATGTGCATGCCACAAATCTAGGGGAAGCGACACTTGGAGGGAGGTTTTGGAATTACTCCTTGCATGTAACCTCTAAATGCTAAACATAGATCCCTAAAACAAGGGATGCCTTTGCATGCTACCTTGGGAGAAGTAGCCTATGCATGAAAATCTGTTTTCCTCAGTCTCGGAGGGAATGGTCAACTCAGCTGCACATGCAAGAGACTACTTGACTACTGGAGAAAAATGTGCATTCCTGATTGTAAGGTGGGCTGACTACCCAAGGGGATTGCACAATTTCTAGGCCTAGCAGTTGTCTGCTACTGAAATTTGCGTAAATCTTGGGCTAAAATACTTGTTGATGGGAAAATTTGCACAAATTCTACTGGGAGAGTTGGCTGGTAGGATTGTGCAATCCTGGAGCCCAGCAAGCTATCAAAGGGAATTGTAGAATTCCTAGAGGGAAGGTTGGTTGCCCTCCATAAATGTGTAAATTTAACTGAGAAGATGCTCATCCTGTAGCTGGACCAAGTCTAGATGAGTAGCCTGTGAGGGGAAAAGGTCAAACTGTGATCGACAAGCTGCCATTGAGCAAGAATGAAACTGAAGCTTCAGGACTTGACGAAGCAAGGAAAGCTACTGTGAAGGTTGGTAAGGAGGCTCCAAAACAGCTAAGGAAAAATTTTGGAGGGTGTTTGTAGCCGCTACAATAAGTTCCTATTCATGTAGGTGTAAAGTTATCTACTGAACAATGTCTCAAGATAGAAGAAGAGGAGGAGGACACATCATATGTTCCATATGCAAGTGCAGTTAGTAGCCTAGTGTATGCAATGGTCTATACTAGACAAAAAATTGCACATGTAGTAGGAGAATTGGAAATAAGTGAAGCAGGCTTTTAGGTATTTGCGTGGAATTAGTGATTATGGTTTGTGCTACCAAGGAAGACCAGGATTGGACAGAGTTTTGGACATCTGTGGCTTTATTGATGTAGACTGGGATGGAGATATCAATCAGAGAAGATCTACAAGTGGGTATGTGTTTAACCTATTTGGAGGTGCAGTCAGTTGGATGAGTAAGAGACAGTTTGTAGTGCACTTTCAACTATAGAGGTAGAATACATGGCAGCCACTCATGCAAGCAAGGAAGTAGTTTGGTTGCAGAGATTATGTTCAAGTATGGGGTTAGTACATAAAGCTATAAGGATATATTGTGATATCCAAAGTGCAATTTTCTTGTCAAAGAACTCTGCTTATCATGATGTTCAGTATCACTTTGTGAGGATATGATTGAGGATAAAAATATGTTGTTGGTAAAGGTGGACACTTTGAAGAATATTGCAGATTCATCGACAAAGTTTGTGAGCAGTGATAAGTTATCTTGGTGTAGAGAAACCATGGGCATTGTAGGTATGGATAAATTTTGACTTGAGGGGGCTTGGACCCAGGCTCAGAGTTAGTTGTGCTAACTGACAAAACCCTACACTACCATCCCTTTTGGCAACAAGCCATGTAGTGTAGGCTATAGTCTCACCCCAGGCAGTATTGTGGGATTTTAGAAATAGATTTCTGCATCCAAAGCACTATGTGATGTGTCTATGTTACTCTTAGGGCTTTATTCTAACCTTCGTGAACCCTAACCCCTAAAACCTAGAATTTACAGTAATTAACAGACAATAGATTCAAACTCTTCACCAATTGTTCTAAACATTCATAACAACATGTAAACAAATAGATCTACTCCTTTTGCGCATCTAATAAGCAATTTTCATGATAAATTGCAGTAAACAGAGAAAATACACAATAAATTTAGAAGTAAATAATAACACAAAGATACATAGATAATGCTCCAAACAACCTTTATTATTCTTAGATCTTTAATTACAGACTCTTCCAACCCTTTGCACATAGCTGCAGGAGACTGTGCACTCAGCTCTGGACTTACCAAGGTCTCCGTGCACACAACTGCAGGAGCTCACACACTAAGCTATGGACTTACCAAGGTCTCCATGCACACAGTTGCAAGGGCCTTCCCCTTCACCTAAGTACTTAAAACGAAATTCTCTTACTTAGATCATTCACTCATAGATCAATTATGTATATATCATGACTCTCTATGAGTCCTTTTTATATCCTTTTCTATTACAATATCATGGTCCGTGAACCATGGGTGAGTCACAAAACAACTTAACTCCTAACAAACTAAAGGGCTTTGACCTTGCTAAAGCCCCTTTGACACCTAATGACGTGCATGCTCCACTCCTCAAAATGCGAAGAGTTTACAATATTAATCAAAACTTTTACAAAATTTGCCGCAAGGGACCCTATCCCAATAGGCCCCCAACACAAAGTTGTGACTCTTCCCAAGTCACTCTGCCGGTCTTTGCTCGATATTTGCCTATAGACCATTGAATTCTATCTTCAATGCTTGAAGATATGTTGTGCCTTGCACAATGGCCTAATGAACTTCCTCAACCAATTTTTCTATAGTTGGACCTTCAATTTAAAGGCCCATGGTTCTTTGTGTCTGTTGCATAGCCTTCAGCTTGCTTTGCACCGTTTGTGAGAGTTAACTTGCCTCATCTACCCAGGGCTGCGTCCTTGAGGATATGATGGATGCCTTCTATCACAGCTCATCAATCTTAATCTAGATAAACCTCCCTCCCTTTAATATGATTAACCTTTGCACTGGTGCTAAGGTTTGTGTTGTAGCTCTAATCTCATCAAACTGTCTTTGTTTTTCCTGGATGTCTTTTTCAATCTTTTGCAAGTGTGTATCCTCTTGTAGTGAGGTCAAAATCTCGATGGTTTTTTAAAAAAATTGGCTACAAATTCTCCTTAATAGCAATCTCGTACTTCTCTCTGACTTCCAGAGAAGTGGTTGGTTGCAGCTTAAGTTGAAGCTCAGATATCTGCAGCTGTAGCTCAAAACGAACATTTCCAATCTCCTCCTTTGATTCTTTTACTGCGGTAACTAACTTTTGGATATTCTCTGTAGAGGTTGCTTCTACTGGAATCTTGAGCTTGGGAAGCTCACTTCAGGCCAGCACTATTGTTGCTGACTACTTGTAATGACCTCTTCTCGCTCCTTGAGTTCTTGCACCTTTTCCTTGAACATTTTTTAGTTATTGGTCTTTACTTCTTTGATCACTAGTAGTGCTCATTGTTCTCAAACTCTGAGCTCATTTAATACTCCTTGATGCAACTCATGTAGTGTCTAAATAGGGAATGTCACAAGGTTTAAACTCAAATTTTCCAAGTGAAATAGGCGTGCCATATCTTTTGAAGTCTCAATGTGAAATGATCCCTCTAGCAAATGTACTTCACAGAGGTTTGTGGTGATCTCTACTGCTAAGGTTGACCCGCTCATTTGCTTCAGGATTACTTGTCCAATGCTCACTTGAAAAACCCTTGTTTGGACCTACAATTCCCTTAGGCCCTGCTGCACCTTGTCTAGTGTCTGATGGTACTGGTCCTTGATATGGCTCCAAATTATTTTTTTGGCATCATAGACCACATTGTCAATTTCATCCAGGTCACCCTCCATGAGGACCATCTGTGTCACACTCGCAAACTTTTCAGACTTATGCTTCTTGTGAGGTCTTCTACAACTCCACTTCTTCCTCTTTTTAACAATGAAGTGGGACTCCAAGTCTGCGCCCCCTTCCTCTTCACCCTCTATCTCTACCTCTATGTTGGTGTGCTCTGTTTCAGATTGATTAAGGTCCATAGTGGCCTACAACGTGGTGGCAAATTTATCCTTTAACACTTTTGTCTCTTTGGCATAGATCTTATCTTTCTGTGCTTCCCTTTCCTTTGTAGTAGCTTCTTTCTGCTATGTGGCATTTTCTTTCACCATGACCTTTTCTTTCATAGAATCCTTCTATGCCTCCTTCTTCTTATCCTTCATTGCTACTGTCATAGCTATGGTTTTCTCTACTTCACCTGCAACATCCATATTGATTCTTGCGCCTACACCAGATGGGGTGAGAAGTCACTGGGTCATTTTCTAATGACCCCTATAATATCATCTTCAGTGACCAAGTATGGCAACTTATACCATATGCCCATGGCATCTTTCTTCATGTGGATAGATAGATTATGAAAATCTTCCTTGAAATCAGCAACATTGGAATATTAGGTGTATAAGCTTGGGGATAATCATGGTTGTTGGTTAATCACCATTCTTAAGTCTGATTCAAATAGTACCCAAAATACCTTTGTCTCCATAACATGCTCAGGGTCCTTCGTCACCCACAGCGAGGTGAATTTCATGGCCTCGCATAGATCTGAATCATGCTGCGGGAAGTGACTTCCATCCAACATCCTCCATGCCACCAAGGAAATCAACAAGATTAGCCATGTGTAGTGGAATGACTTGACCTCATCCTGGGCCTCTCTGCAATACTCCAGGAATTCATGACATATACACTAAGCTCAATTATATGGGACTACTTTGGTGCATTGCACAACTAGATATACTACTGGCATCAGCACTTCACTAGCATGACACTTCCTCATGATCTTTCTAACCAATATCTGTGCACTGAACTACACCACGCCATCTCCTATGGAGCTAATCATGTAGCCGCACGACTTCTTCACTAGATTGAAGTCGCTCTTCATCTAGTTTGCCAACTTCTTCTCCTGTGATTTCCCCACAAAAGAATCCATAGGGTCTACTCCTTGATATGGAAACAATGTGATTCAATAGATTAACATATCAGTAATTAGGATGGGCCCTCCCAACCAAAGGAACCCATCATGAACTAGCTTCAATAGTTAATGAAAACATACAAGGTTGATGGTGTTGCGGCTAAAATGGAGCACCCACAACATATTTAGCAACCCCGCATGCTCAATTCCATTCACCCACTTCATTGGCTCAAGCCATGTAACATCTGACTCCTCATGGCATATTTTCTTTAGGTATTTGCTCGGTTCCAACTACAAGAACCTCACATGATCTCCCAGGTCCCTGTCCTCCATCTTCAAATATAGTATGTAGGTCAGCAAATTGCCTTCAAAAGGTACATTCTCCAGTAGCAAGGGTGCGGAGACCTAGAATTTTGAGGAATCTGGGTCTTTACTAACCTTAGCTATGGATTTTCTAGGTGGGATATAATGCGGTTGCCGAGTAATTGACACATCTTCATCTACATCAATCTCCTCAATTACCATGGTTAGTGCTTCCTCTTCTATGTCCAAGGTTTCATCGGCTGCTTGGTTCTATCCATTTTACCCTTCTGTCAGACCTCCGTTGGATTTTTGCACAGTGATTGCCGCATCGGTGCTTGCTAGGGCTTCTTTTGCTTCCTATCTCCTGCCTCGTAGGTAGAGGGTTTAGGCCTCGGTGACCTAGGTGCTATGGTAGGCAAGGTTATAATCATGGGTTTGGTCAAATCAGGTCAAGTTGCAATCATTCTCTCCAAGAATATTTCGCGCCACCACTTAGGTAAATTCCCCAACCCTTGTTGTGAAATCTTCTCTTGAAGTTCTTTCCGAGCCTCTCCAGACATGCAGTGAGTATCTTGGCACAAAATAAAGTGCAAAATATCAAGGAAATTTCACAGGAATCAATGTGTTCAAAGGTGGAGCAAGATGTTGTATTTATAGCACCTTTTGAATTCAAATTCATCTATATCCTCTAGATCCCTGTCATTAATATGATTTTGGCAGAATATTTCCAAACATATGCTCATTAAATGCTTCCCCCTCACTACCTTCAACAGAAAAATCACCATCCAATCATCTACAGTGCTTCCAATAGTCACTTTGTGACCAAGCTATGTGAGACCCACCATGCTAGCACAACTTCTTTGTCACATCCCTCCTCTGCATCTTCCCTTGATTCGTCGCACAGCCCATTCACTTCACCAAACTATCCTTCTGACAGCGTAGTTTATAGTCCCACACTTCCTTTCAACTTCATAGAGTACTAAGACTATCTTGCATTCATATAGTCATTGCCTAGGGGTAGGATCAGCCCTGTACAACTTTAGTTGGATCCCATTGACCTTTCCTGGAAATAGTTCCCCGTTCAACTTGGCTAGCTAAACTAAACTTCCATCTATAATCTCCTTAATGATATATGGCCCCAGCCAATGCATATGGAACTTCCTTGGAATCGTAAACTTATTGTCATACAGTACCACTAAAACTGCAATTTTAAAGGTGTGTTGTTTAATATGGAAATCACGCCACGCCTTTTCACGAGCCTTCTACACCTTCTGATGAAAACAATCCAAGAAGCGATCTTCTTCCAACTCAACTATATCTAGGAGGTGTTCTTCCATGGTGTCTCGATCAGCCATATCTGTGATTTCAGCGATCTGTAAACTTGGCACAATGTACTCCATTGGCATCATGGCTTCTTGTCCATAAATCAATCTAATGGTGTCTGTCCAGTCAACTTTTTACAAGTAGTTCTATATTCGCACATAACAGCTCGTAGTTAAAGAATTCTCCAGGATTTTAGTGAAGCCTTCCACTGTTCCATTGACTTGAGGATGATACGGCATACTTTTCTGATGATACATCTAGACCTCTTCAAGCAAGGAAGCAATTGTTTCATTCAAGAAGTATGAACCCCTATCACTCATCAAAATTTTAGGGCAGCCAAACCGAGACAAAATTTATTCAAAATTGAAATTTGCAGTTGTAGTCATTTTACAATCCTTCACAGTTTGCACCTCAACCCACCTAGTCAAGTATTTGGTCACTGTAATTATGTATTTGCCTATACTGTCTTTTTTCCTAGTGGCTGAATTGGTCCCACAAAGTCTATTTCCCACTTATTGAATGCCTGTAATGACACTTGTGGGTTTAGAGGTAATTCATCACTTCGCAACATCCTCCCCATTATTTGAAAAACATCACATGCTCTAGAATAATTCTTGGAATCCTTATGCATAGATGGCCACCATAGCCCAGCTTGTAGGATCTTCTACGCAGTTGCTCTTCCCACATAATGTGTTCCCACAACTCCTCCATGTGCTTCAGTGAGGATACTTTGTTGTTCATAATATGGGACATACCTATGTAGTACTTCATCTAATCCCATTTTATATAGGTGCCCTGCAATAACAAAAAAATCAGATGCCCTGATCACTAATTCTTTCTTCTACTATGTTTTATACCCTTCAGGAGTTGTACCCATAGACAAGAACTAGATTATGTATGCAAAGTCTTCATCTGCAACACACACGACAAATATTTGTGCATCAATCAATCCTTCCTCCATATTTCTAGGTTCGTCACCATTCTTAATCCGCAAGAGATGATCTAGTCCAGCATTTAATTTCCCTGGATTCACAACTACTTCAAAGTAATATTCCTAAAATATCAGCAAACATCGAAAATCCCCCCCCCCAACATAGGCTTGTTAGCTAGGTACTTTAAAGCAAAATGGTCTATGTACATTTTGAAGTGTGCACCCAACAAATAGTGCCTAAACTTTTGGAGCGCATACACCATTACCAATCCTTAATGCTCTGTAGTTGAATAATTATTTTCCTTCTTTGACAACTTCTTGCTCGCAAATGCTATTGGGTGGTCAATATCACCTGTACCTGGTTGGGTTAGCACAACTCCTAATATTATGCAGGATGCAACTACATGTATGTAGAATTCCTTCTTCCAGTCGGGGAACACTAGAATAGGTGTTGTGACCATTTTTTACTTTAATACATTCAAACTCTTCTGGAAATCATCATCCCAACAAAACTTCACATCCTTCTTCAATAATCTCTCCATGGGTGCAAGGTTATGCACATATATTTTGATGAACTTTCTATAATATCTTGTATAGCCCAATGTCGTGTGCAACTATTTGACATTCCTAGGAGGCTCCAAATTGATAATTACTGCAATTTTGGCAAGGTCTACCATCAACCCCTACTTACAAACAACATGGCCGAAGAGTATCCCATAAGGTACGTAGAATATGCACATATTCATATTAAGGGATATCTGATACTTTTGAGAAGTATCCAACATTAGGCGAAGACTAGTAACATGCTTCGTTACTAATCCAAACACTATCAAATCATCAGTAATCCTCCAAAAACTTATCAATAACTTTTTTGAAAGTTATAACTACCACCCTAGAAAAGATTGCAAGGTAATTTGTAACTCCAAAGGGCATGATTGTGTTGGCATTATGACACAGATTTGGCACTAAGACACAGGTGTTGTCCTTGATGGCAACTCTCGCAGATGATAGATCATAGTTTGGGCTCACAGAATGAAGAAAGAAAGGTATATGTAGGTTCCCATTGACCAAGCCACGTGTACACGTGGGTTCACAAACCAATGCGCGTATGAGCGTACACATGCACTTTAACGAAATGAAAGGTGTGTACATGTTGGAAAACTTGGTTTTGGTCCATGGTATTTGGACCATGGTATTGTGATCCATGGTATTGGTCCAAGGTATCTTGTCCGAAGTGTTGACCCCAGGTATTTGGTCCAAGGTATTGATTCTAAGTGGTTTTGGACCATGGTATTGAACAAGGCCTAAGACTATAAAAGGAGGAGAAGATCATCACGCAAAGTCACTCTCATGAATTGAATATCTAATGAAGAGCAAGATCTAGTATACAGGTGATTGGGTTATGGTGCACAACTGGATCTAAATCAAGGATGAACCTGAGCGCTTGATGAAGGATAAGTTCTATTGATGGGTCAATACCTTAACGCTTCAAGAGATGTAGCTTTGTGTAGTTTTGATCTTTTATCTGAATAATTGGCGCTTATCGTAATCTGTAAATATGATGATCTGGGTATAATTGATGTATGAATAATTGTGAAGGTTAAAATCATCATTTACAGATCTGTACGTAGGTTCATTATAGCAAAGGCACGTATACATGTTGGTTCGGAATTTCAAAAGTGTGTATACGCAGGTTTGCCTTGATACAAGTGCGTATGCATGCAGGTTCATCACATTGAAGTAGCGTACACCTAATAAAATATGCTTTATCTACTTCTGATTGTTGTTGCAGTGTTCTGGGTTCTGGCTTGGGTTCTAGTTACTATTACTGTATTCTGGTTACAACATTCATAGAAGTGATTGTTTGATTAAGTTTTTGGTTGGTGAAAAGGAGATTGGTTGATGCAGATATATTTGATGTTTGATTGATGTTATTGATGGATCCAGTCTAAAAATTTATGAAACGTGGTCCCTGGAATAAAAGAGAAGGTTGTAGCCTTCTGTAGGTCAGCACTTACGTACTAGTACATCAGCTAGTACAAGAGCTAGGGGGTTGTAGCTCCCTTCTAGGAGAAGCTGGAGAACGAGAGAAGGTTGTAGCCTTCTACAAGTAGAAGCCTGCGTACTGGTATAAGACTGCACCAGTACAAAATATTGTGAAAAGAAGTTTCTTATTAAAACAAAGATAGAGACAATTGCAGCAGGTGGTTTTCACCCATATTGGGTTTCCACCTTATATCTTGTGTTCATTTGTGTAACTGTCTGTTCTATTTTTACTACTCCTAGTTACTATCTATATGGTTTTAATTCACAGATTAGAGATCAACTTATGTGGAATTAACTAAATGATAAGTTTGTGGTGTATACGCTTGTTGCCTTATATACAGTTGCGTATACACGCAAGTTTCATTAACTGAAGTAGTGTATATGAATCAAAATATGGAAATGAAATATTATTGACTTGCTAATACTGATTCACCCCCCCCCACCCCCCTCTTAGTATTATTTCCAACAATTGGTTTCAGAGCAGGTCCTTCAGAAGAAGCTTGATTGCTTGAAGGAAGACCTATCATCATGAGTACCTATGAAAGAGAGGGATCCATTAGACCACCGATCTTTGATGGGAGCAACTTCGTCTATTGGAAGGTAAGAACCACAATCTATCTTCAATCTCTTGGAACAAATGTTTGGGAAATCGTCGAAGGAGGATACACATTTCCATCAGCAATTCTTACAGTTACGGCAGGTAAAAAGCAGTATGAAACAAAGCCCAAGGCTGTCAATACATTATTGGGGAGTCTATCACAATCAAAATTTGTCAAGGTTATGCAGCTCAAAACTGCCAAAGAAATATGGGACAAGATCATTCTAAGCTATGAAGGAGACGATTAGGTAAAACGTGCAAAACTACAATCTCTCCATATGAAACTCTCAAAATGCACAATGATCAAAGTATAGATAATTACTTCTTACATATAGATGAGATTTTTAATCACATGAAAAACTTGGGTGAAGAGATAAAAGAAGTTATTGTAGTTGAAAAGGTTTTAAGATCCTTGTCTTCTAAGTTTGAATCAAAAGTTTCTGCCATGGAGGAAAAGTAGAATCTTTAGAGTATTACTATGACACAATTGCATGGAATCTTAACTATTTTTGAAATTAGAAAAGGGGGTCCATTAGATATGAGAGAAGCCACATTCAAAGCTTCAGGAAGAGAAGAACTCAAGGAATCAGGACATATTTCAGAAGGAGAGGAAGAAGCAAACTTTGTCAAGAACCTTCAATGCTGTTCTGGAAGATTCAAAGGTAAGTTACCTTTCAAATGCTTTGCTTGTGGAAGAATTGGTCATTATGCAGCCAAATGTCCTCATAAAGATAAGCTTGATCAACGTAAGGAATCAGAAAAAAGGAATAGAAAATAGAATGTAAGTAAGAAGAGTTATTATATGCATGAAGATAGCGATGGTTTATCTAATAATGATGAAGATGAACATGGTAATGACTATAGACTTCTGATGGCTTTTGAAGATGATGATTTCTTGGATTCTTTAGATGAAGATGGTCTTTATGAAGAATTTTCTAAACTTAAAATTTGTTTAGAAGAAAAGAATATGATTATAGATACTCTGACATTCCAACTTGCTGAAAGGGAAAAACACAATGAAAAATTAGGATGTGAAATTGTGGGTCCAAGAAAAGATATTGAGAAAAAAAAGCTCTCAATCTCAGATTCGCTAAAGGATTAGAAACTTTAGATGAAATTATCAAATTGCAATGTTCTCCACTAATAAATACAAGTCTTGGATATACTGAAGAAGCATCTCAAGCACAGAAGCCATCAACCTCCAAAATCTATCTTGATGCACCAAGGAGAAGTGAACAGTTTGACAATCGTCAGCAAAGGCATAAAACAGATCACTAGGTAAATCGGGTTCAATCTACTTCAAGGATGGACAGAAGCTACAACCAACCTTAGGTAAATCATACTCAATTTTCTTCAAGAATGAATGTCCATGGAAACTACAATCATCAGGTGAGTAGGTTCGATAATTGCAGGAATTTCTTTAATGGCCAATGTTTTTCATGTCATAACTTTGGACACAAAGTTTCTCAATGGGTTTCTTACAAGACCATCCTAACTAAAGAAGCACAAAATCAAAGGAATGTGACTGGGATCATGAAAAGGACCTACAATAACTTTTCTGCTCTTGAAAATGAAATAGAATGCTCTATCTATAACAACTTTGGTCATGAATATTCTGAATGCAGGAGTAAATTTTCGCAAACATCTTAGAAGGAGCAAACTTCATTAGGTCCCAAAACATGGAGAAAGAAAGAACCACAAACAGAAAGATGTGGTATAGCCTTGTATGCAGAAGGACAAGAAAATCAGTGGTACATCGATAGTGGATGCTCGAAACACATGACAAGTGATAAAGAAAAACTTCAGTCATATAATGCCTTAGAAAAAGAAAAGAAGGTCACATTTCGAATTGACATTCCTGCAGTCATAAAAGGTAAAGGCTCTATTCTCTTAAAAGAAAAGGTTAAAGCTGGGAATGCTATGTATGTTGATGGTCTAATGCATAATCTATTGAGTGTCAGCCAAATGTGTGATCAAGGAAATGAGGTAGTATTTCGATCAAATGGATGTGTTGTTCATGAGCTTGATACAGGAGAAACAGTGATCAAAGATATAAGAACTCAGAATAACATATAAATACTCAATTGAGGATAGCAGCAGTGCTACCTAAGCAAAAATGATGAACATTGGCTATGGCACAGAAGATTGGGGCATCTAAGCTTCTCTCAAATAAGAAAAGCATGCAGATACAAGGTTGTTCATGATCTTCCAAATACAACATTCCAGAAAATACAATATGCAAATCATGTCAATTTGGTAAGAAAACCAGAGCTCATTTCCCTGAGAAGGAAGGATCAGCTAGTAAGCCTCTTGAACTTGTTCATACTAATTTATGTGGTCCATCAAGGAAAAAGTCACCCCGTGGAGAAGAATACTTTATATTTTTCATTGACGACTTTTCCAGAATGTGTTGGATAGGACTTCTAAAGCATAAATATGAAGCATTTGAAAAGTTCAAAGCCTTCAAAGCATTGGTTGAAAATGAATCAAATCGTAAAATCAAATGCCTCAGGTTTGATTGAGGAGGGGAATTTACCTCAGATGAATTCTTCAACTTTTGTGAAGAACATGGAATAAAAAGGGAACTCTCTACCACAAGGACTCCTTAGCAAAATGGAGTGGTAGAAAGAATGAACAGAACTGTTCAACAAATGGCTTGTGCTATGCTATATGAGTTTGGAACTCCTACAACCTTCTGGGGTGAAGCTACATTTGCTACTATCACTATTCTCAACAAAACAAATGTTCGGGTAAACAACACTCAAACTCCACATGAACTTTGATATGGTAAGACTCCTACTGTAAAATACTTCAAAGTTTTTGGAAGAAAATGTTACATCAAAAGGACTGATGAAAACATTGGCAAGTTTGAACCTAGAGCAGATGAAGGCATTCTCCTTGGTTACTCTTCCCGAAGTAAAGGATATAAGTGTTATAATAAAAGACTTGGAAAAATTGTTGAAAGTATTGATGTTGTGATTGATGAAGCAAGCAGAAATCCAAAGCAGGTAAAAATTGAAGATTATGAAGAAGATGAGGATTATCCTTCCACATCAAATCAAACCAATTCTGAAGAAGAAACCAATGAAGCACCAGAAGAACAGATAACAATAGAAGAAAAGACTTCATCTAGGTATGTGCAGAAAAATCATCCAAAGACTCAAATTTTGGGACAGAAAGAGGCAAGTGTGCAGACAAGAAGAACTATTACAAAAGCTTCAAGCTATCTAGAATTTCGTTCCACCATTGAACCTCAAAATGTAAACAAAGCATGCAAATATGAATGTTGGGTGAAGGCCATGAATGAAGAGCTTGAGCAAATTGAAAAGAAAAATACTTGAGAATTAGTTCCTAGACCTCATGATAAGAATATCATAGGAAACAAATGGACATTCAAAAACAAGCTGAATGAAAATGGAGAAGTTATTAGAAACAAGGCTAGACTTGTTTGTAAAGGATATGCTCAACAAGAAGGTATATATTTTGAAGAAACTTTTGCACCTATTGCTAGACTTGAAGCCATAAGAATGTTCCTTGCTCTTTCTAGCTTTCAAAACTTCAAAGTATGCCAAATGGATGTAAAATCTGCCTTTCTTAATGGAGACTTAGAAGAAGTATATATTGAGAAACTAGATGGATTCATCCTTGGAAATTATCCAAAACTTGTATGCAGACTCAAAAAGGCTCTCTATGGTCTAAAATAAGCTCCAATGGCCTAGTACTATCATCTTGACAAATACCTCCATCAACAAGGTTTTTCAAAAGTGTCAACTAATAGCAATCTATATACAAAGATTGACAATGATAAATTGTTAATACTTGTTGTGTATGTTGATGATGTCATTTTTGGTAGCAATGAAGAAGCCATGAGTCAAAACTTTTCTTTGGTAATGCAGAAAGAATTTGAAATGTCCCTTCTTGGTGAACTCACATATTTTCTTGGTTTACAAGTTCAACAAAATAAAGATGGTATTTTTCTATCACAAACCAAGTATCTCTAGCAGATCTTGAAAAAATATGGCATCGAAGATTCTAAACCAGTATGTACACTTATGGTAACAGGATGCAGTCTCAGTTAAAATGATGAATCAGTAACAGTACATCAACCAACCTACAGATCCATGATTGGCAGTCTACTTTATTTAACAGATACCTGACCAGACATCATGCATGCAGTGGGAATAGTTGGAAGATTCCAAGCAAATCCAAAGGAATCACACCTTTAGGTAGTCAAAAGGACTTTCAAATATCTTCAAGGAACATAGAACTTTGGTTTATGGTATCCTAGGGATACAGATCTTACTCTTCATGCATATACATATGCAGATTGGGCAGGAAGCATGGATGACAGAAAAAGCACTAGTGGTGGTGCATTTTATATGGGTTCCAGATTAGTATCTTGGTTCAGCAAGAAACAAAGTTCAATTGCATTATCTACAACTAAATCAGAATATGTCCTTGTTGCATCTTGCTGCACGCAACTCCTTTGGATGATGCAAACATTGCAAGACATTCATATCACATGTACTCCACCCATCTCCATTCTATGTGATAATACAAGTGGAATCAATATTTCGAAGAATCCAGTCATACATTCCAAGACCAAGCACATACCTATCAAATATCATTTTCTCTGTGAACAAGTGCTTAAACAAAAGGTCAAATTAGAGTATGTTCCCTCCAAAGAACAGGTTGCTGATATGTTCACCAAACCACTACCCAGAGAGACATTTGAATATCTCATACAGAAGCTGGGAGTAGTTGATGCATCATCTTGCTATTGAAACTTATCTGTTTCAGAGAAAAGTGGTTGTACATGAGTTTCATGAAGCATATCCATGTGCATACACCGATTGTGTGGATACAGTCACATATATGATGGTTTGAAGAAAAATAGTGAGCCAGTCTCAAGATGAAAAGGGTTTGATATGGATCTAATAGTGATCATCTGGCACAGGTTCAAGGGGAGCATATACTTATAATAATGCATTGTTGGCATTATCTTAGAAGATCTTAGTACAAATTCACAATAGTTTTGTTTCAAGTGGAACATGCTCAGGGGAAGATCATGGTTGCTGGTCTAGATGGTGATTGAAAGATGTTGTTGATGATAGTTTTTGATCACTATCATGGTCCTATTTTAGATATTTGGTCTCTATGTCTTGTATATCTTTTATTATCAAGGTCATGTAACAACCTATTTGTTGGGTTGTGTTATATTCTTTCCATGACTAACCTATGTAGTGAACCGGGGGGTTAGAGGGGGGGCGGAGCC
>APFE031584148.1:74581-143575 GCA_000404065.3 Pinus taeda
TTGAGATCCAGTGGGAAATCTCTGTGTATATGTGTTTTATGTGTTATGCTCTCGCATTTTTATTTTCTTGTGATTTAGAATTCGTATGCAGGTAATTTCTGTACAGGGTTAAAACCTACACTATTTTGTTTCCCCGCTATACATGGGATGGATGATGTATGTTCTTATTATGTCATGTATAAACATTTGGTATATCCCCACTTAGTTGGGTGGATGAGTCAATCTTGGTATATCCCCACTTGGTTGGGAGATGGATGTATTTTTGAGTCTTTGGGGATAGGAAGGTCATTTATGATGTATAGAACAAGCCTTGCTTACAATTAGGGGGAGCATGGACAACACACTTCAGCATATCAGAGAATTCAGCATGTACTCAGGGGGAGCATAACCCCTTTGCCCTTGATGACAGATGGAGAGAGTGACTTGGGGTTGCCATCAAGTCCAAAGGGGGAGATTGTTGGCATTATGACACAGATTTGGTGCTATGACATAGGTGTTGTCCTTGATGGCAAATCTCATAGATGACATATCACAGTTCAGGCTCACAGAATGAAGAAATAAAGGTATACGTAGGTTCCCATTGACCAAGCCATATCTACACGTGGGTTTACAGACCAAAATACGCGTATGAGCATACACACACACTTTCACGAACGAAAGGCGCGTACATGTTGGAAAACTTGGTTTTGGTCCATGGTATTTAGACCATGGTATTGTGATCCATGGTATTGGTCCAAGGTATCTTGTCCGAAGTGTTGACCCAAGGTATTTGTTCCAAGGTATTGATTCTAAGTGGTTTTGGAACATGGTATTGAACAAGGCCTAAGACTATAAAAGGAGGAGAAGATCATTAGGCAAAGTCACTATCATGAATTGAATAACTAATGAAGAGAAAGATCTAGTATACAAGTGATTGGGTTATGTTGCACAGCTGGATCTGAATCAAGGATGAACCTGAGTGCTTGATGAAGGATAAGTTCTATTGATGGGTCAAGATCTTAAGGCTTGAAAGATGTATCTTTGTGTGGTTTTTATCTTTTATCTAAATAATTGGCACATGTCGTAATTTGTAAATATGATGATTTGGGTATAATTGATGTCTGAATAATTGTGAAGGTTAAAATCATCATTTACAGATCTGTACGCAGGGTCATTATAGAAAAGGCATGTATACATGCTAGTTCGACATTTCAAAAGTGCGTATACGCAGGTTTTCATTGATACAAGTGCATATGCACACAGGTTTGTCACATTGAAGTAGTGTACACCTCATAAAATATGCTTTAGCTACTTCTGATTGTTGTTTCAATGTTTTCGGTTCTAGCTTGGGTTCTCATTACCGTTACTGTATTCTGGCTACAACATTCAGAGAAGTGATTGTTTGATTCAGTTTTTGGTTGGTGAAAAGGAAATTGGTTGATGCAGATATATCTGACGTTTGATTGATGTTATTGATGGATCCGTGGTGCCTGGAAGAAAAGAGAAGGTTGTAGCCTTCTGTAGGTTAGCACCTACATACTAGTACATCAACTAGTACAAGAGCTAGGGGGTTGTAGCTCCCTTCCAGGAGAAGCTGGAGAATGAGAGAAGGTTGTAGCCTTCTATAGGTAGAAGCCTGCATACTGGTATAAGGCTACACCAGTACAAAATATTGTAAAAAGAAGTTTCTTATTAAAACAAATATAGAGACGATTACAACAAGTGGTTTCCACCCACATTGGGTTTCCACCTTATATCTTGTGTTCATGTGTGTGACTATCTATTCTGTTTTTACTGCTCTTGGTTACTGTTTATATGGTTTTGATGCACAAACTAAAGATCAACTTATGAACAATTAACTAAATGATAAGTTTACAGGGTATATGCTTGTTTCCTTATATACAGTTTCATACACACCCAAGTTTCATTAACTGAAGTAACATATATGAATCAGAATATGGAAATGAAATATTATTGACTTGCTAATACTCGTTCACCCCCCCTCTCAGTATTATTTCCAATAGACTGTATACTGAAAACAACCCCATTCTATAGTGAAGGTAGTCTTACTCTGATCCTCTTACACGATTTTGAACTGATGATACCTTGAGAACCCATCGCTAAACAAATAGGCTTCTTGACCTCCAACATTCTCTAATACTTCATCTATGAATCGCATAGGGAATGGATCATGGACACAAGCATCATTCAAATTTATTAAATCTACGTAGCTCTGAATTCTGCCCTTTGTCTTCCTTTTCTGAACCACCATAGGGCTAACCCAGTACGATTCCTTGACAAGGTCAATAATCTTGGTTGCATGCATCTTATCTAATTCCTCATGCACTTTTTCCTTGTACTTAAGATTCAAATAGTATGGGCACTACTTCACTAGCTTCACATCTAGCTTTAGAGTGATCTTCATGACACAAATATCACCTACTATCCCCTTCAGATCATATAACTTTGTGGGAAACAAGCCTTGATACTCGCGTAATAACTTCGTGACTTTTTCCACTTTGTCCTCATCCCAATAATCACCAATATCTGTGAACTTCGGCTACGTGTCTGACCTAATATTCACCTGATTATATTTCAAAGGCTTTAAGATGCTAGGAACTTTTGCCTTAGGCCCCACTACTTCGCATTATCCTTCTGACTCAGGAATACTGATATTGCTAGGATCTTCCTCACCTTGCTTCGTGGTCACATTGTAGCATTCTAGCACATGGCGCAACTTTGTAGTCCAATTAGATTGTATGCATGTGACAGGATCTTTGGGAATTATAAATATTGTAGCCTTAATATCCTTTAATGCTTCATCAATACACTCAAATTCATCCTCAAAACTGAAAGATAACATAAAAATTTCCTTCAGAACATCCCACTCTGTGGTTTTGTGTTGCAGCTTTGTTTCTAGATACCAGTTCAATTGAATAGTATCCAAAGTGTGGCATAATATATGAACCCATTCTAGTTGTGGTTCCTCTCCCCATGCCTTCATTCATTGAGCCAAATGCTCATGCAGATCATCCTTTCCTATATATTTCTATGCAATGCAAGTATTGGCATATGCAAACCACAACTTCAACATCTGTCGATATTCCTTCTAGTCTGCAAAGTTGTTCCTATGCTTACCCCACCATCTTGTAGGTGTAGCTCTCCCTAGAACCAATGATCCTATGGTACATCCCTTTCAAATTTATCAGAAATAAATTTACATCTTCCAAACCATCATAATACGGTAAGTTGTGTACCTTTGTGGATATACATCGGAGTGAGTTCGTGAGCCTGTTTCATCGCAACATCGATACCTCATGAAATCTATTCTACCAATGCTCAAGCTCCTCATCTGAGTCTGAATTACAAGATCTTTACTTTTACCAAGCAACACGCCCATCCATCGTAGCGTTGATCCAATCCTCATCCAACACAATAAGCTTATAGATTTTCTCAATATCATCTTCATCATAATAAGCTCGAATTGGTTCAGTATGTCATGCACCCTCGATTGGATCCAATGGAACAATAACCCTTAGTTCCTTCTTCTCAAATTTCATGTTGTGCTTCTTTAATTTGATGACTGCGTTCATATCAAATTCCCAATCAATGACAAGCAGCACTGAGTATGGATTACTATCGTCCACTGTTTCAATTACTTCAAAATACGCTATGGCACATGCCCCTTCAATATCCACAGTGACTCCATGTATGTGCCACATAGGGATAATATTTTGATGTTTATCCATTCGTAGCTAGATTAGGACCACTGTAGTGTTGGTTTGTCCATTCTTTCCCAGGATTGTTTCAACAAAACATTGGAATCAGATCCAAAATCAAGGATCACCTGATCCATTTCAAATTATCCAATATAGGCACTCAATCTCATCTCATGACCAATCCTTTTATTACCCTTTTCTAATTTGTGTACTACGTGTTGTTCGGGTAATGGCTTATCCTTTCTAGCACAGTTATCTATTAGCTCTTGCGGCTGCTCTATTGCTTTTTGGTCCCTCGGGAGTTTCATGCAAGTTTGTAAGAAATATGTTAACAATGATGGATCTACTTCCTACACAATACTGATTTCTCCAAGCTTCTCTATTCGTGTACTATGAGCCTTTGATGTAGAATCTCCTACGTCCAGGAAGCTCCTCTTCACCTCCATTTTAGTTTCCTTCTCTTTTAAAATCAAACCCAGCCTCCTTGTCAACTACCTTGCGTACCCATACATTTTCCTCTAGTTGCCTCCCCTTATCCTCTCCGATAATTATATCACTTCATGTAACAATATTGATGCTAGGTCCATCCTCGCACGGTTCTGATCTCATTATTTGGATTTTCTAGGTAGGTTGTTGGGCTTGGGTCTTCTTTTCTTGCATTTTTGTGATGAGCATGGGACAATCTTCTATGACATGATCAAATTGTTGACAGTACTACCATGAGGGATGCATTGGATTCGCCAATTGTAACAAATGCTTTGGTCACAACCTCTTCCACCTCCTCCCTCTCCTCCTCTTCCTCATCCCTGGAGTCCTCTACACGCTGTAGTTACACCTTGATCCTATTGCAGATTTGCCTCCATATGTACTCTATATGTTGGTGTTGTGTCCATCATTAATTCATAACTTCAACAGTTGCACTCGTCATGTCATACAGACTTACAAAAATTGGAAAAAAGTTGTTGGGGAGTCTACAAAAACTTCTGTAGCAAATGACAATTTTCCGTCATATTTTTTTTCGTGATCTGACAGATAATGCATCATGGCACTACACCAATTCTAGTCCTAGTAGTACTTTCTAGCTTCAGGGGGATAGGACCTCCCCTAACTAGATAATTTTGATACACTAGCATGACCTTTACATTTTAAACACCATACTTCCGCACGGTCTTACTATGGACTTATTTTACCTTTTTGAGACTCTGCAATTCCATATGTCGGCTAGCAAACTGTGACTGAATCTGTTTCACTCCCAGATTCATATCTTTAATAGCTGGGGTTTCCAACTTCATAGCAATCTCTAGAGCCTCAACCTACATCCCAATTTTTTGTTGTGACAAAGGTAACCTCAAGTGATGTAATAGCAAAGAAATATACCAATCCTTGTGTTGTTCATTCATGATCTACAGATTAGACTATTGTAGCAAACATTTCAACCTTTGATCAAAATCCCATGTAGACTCATTTACCTATTGCTTAATTTCTTTAACCTTAGTTACAAGATGAGCTTGAAACTTAGGCTTCTTGAATTCATTTTTAGTCTATCCTTCATATATTTCAACATCATAATTGGATCAGTCATATTATACTTAATATACCAGCTCAACGCCCTATCCTACAATGCTATGGCCAGTTACACTTTCTTCAATTCATCATCTGTTATATGTTGTGACTTCCACATAGCATCTGCTATGAACCAGAATTGTTCAGGGTATTTTGTCCCCTAACCCTTGAATATGGGCCTCTTCATAGCATTCACCATACTGAATAGTGGAGGTTGAGGTGGAGGTGGAGGTGTAGGTTTAGATGTGTGAGGTGGATGTGAAGGCGGAGGTGGAGTAGATGGATGTGGTATTCCTGAAATACCATGATTTACTGTCTACATTTCACCTTGAGGCATATTTAGACTACTACTTTCTTCATCACTATCAGATGCTCCCAACAAAGGACTGTACTTAGCACCTAAATCTAGATCTCTTCTGAATGGTTGTCCACTTCCCGTAGTTCCCTTCAAGTCTCGTCTAAGCATCAATTCAATGACATAACCCGTTTCTCACACAGTATAATTTTATTCCAAGTTTTCAGGGACTTCATATACTTACCTCTTGGTCCTTTAGAAAAATGACATTCAACTTGCTATAACTGACAGATGTGTCAATAACGAACTCAGTAATGAATACACCCAAAATGTTATCGATCCAATAATCGAGAGCCCTTGTGATCTTATTTTCTGAACCATCTAGATGCTTCACTAATTATGGAGTCCACATAATAGGGTTATCCAACTTCCACATACCTTGATTGTCCGCCAGTTTATCCAACCAGTCATATAACTCACACAGAAAAGAGCAGAAGAAAATTTCTTGTTCTTCTGTATACAGGTATCTATTTAACCACTCTTCCTTCGACAAGCATGGATTCCTATTTTCTTGGCCTTTAAACTCGTGAAAATTTTGATCTATCCACTTCTGGATATCTTTTGTAGTCGGTATCCACTTATGCCACATCACACGTTCCTCAGACAGATCCCAGTCCTCGAAATGGAACCATTTTTTTACTTGAGGGGGCTTGTACCCAGTTTAGAGTTAGTTGCACTAACCAACAAAATCCTACACTATCGGTGCTTTCGGCAACAATCTGCATAGCACACACTGAAATCTCACAAGAGGCAGTATTTGGGGATGCAAAAACTAGGTTTCTACATCCAAAGGACTATGTGATGTGTCTCTATTACTCTTAGGGATTTATTCTGACCTTCATGAACCCTAACCCTTAAAACCTGAGATTTATAGTAACTAACAGATAACATGTTCAAAATCTTCGCTGATTGTTCTAAACATTCATAACAACATGTCAACAAACAGATCTACACCTTTTGCATATCTAATAAGTAATTTTCATGATAAATTGTAGTAAACAGAGTGAATACACAGTAAATTCATAAGTAAATAATAACACACGGATACACATATAATGCTCCAAACAACCTTTATTATGCTTAGATCTTCAATTACTGGCTCTTCCAACCCTGTGCACACAACTGTAGAGCCCCACACACTCAGTTGCAGACTTACCAAGGTCTCTGCATACAAATATGTAGGAGCCTTCCCCTTCACCTAAGTATAGAAAACAAACTTCACTTACTTATATCATTCACTCATAGATCAATTATGGATATCTCATGACTCTCTATGACTCCGTTTTATATCCTTCACTATTACAATACCATGGTCCGTGAACCATGGGAAAGACACAAAACAACTTACATCCTAACAAACTAAGGGGCTTTGACCTTCCTAAATCCATTTTGACTCCTCATGACCTACGCACTTTGGTGCTCAAAATGTGGATACTTTACAATATTAATAAAAAAATTTACATAATTTACATGACTACGTTGTGCCAGGCGTAGTAGAGGGGTCACAGGGGGGTGGTTGCTTCCCTTGTTGGGGGGTATGAAGGGGGATGGTAGCTCCCCTACATGGGGTGTGGGGCAGCGCCCTAGGAAAAAAGATTTTGGACCCTATATTTGGTGGGTGGACCTACCAATGGTTTTGTGCATGGATTTTGCACATGGTTTTAGGCATGATGGTTTTCTATCCATGGTATTTTTTAGTTTCAATCAAGGGAACTACGGTTATGTTCCAATCTAGGTTTAATGGATATGTATTGTAACATTGAAAGGAATATAATGAAAAATCAATCTGGTAGTCCCAGTTTTGGGATCCACGGGAAAATATCTATGTATATATGTTTTATGTTTTATGCTCTCACCATTGTTTATTTTCTATTTCTTAGAATTCGTATATAGGTAATTTCTGTACGGGCTTAAATCCTACATTACCTCCCCCTTTCAATAGAATAACCTTGATATATTCCACAGTTGAATAACCACAAGGCATACTAACTCACTAATCCTAAATTACATGTGTATTACTCTCTCGTGTTGAGCATTGAACTCAAGGCATCTATTTAAGGATATTGTAGTCGGGCCTGATTTTTGGAAGGGCTCCCACACCAAATGGTGTGAATTCTAATTGGGAATTTTGATTTGGGAGACCCCCTTTCATGTTGGTAGTGTCCAGCACCATCAACATTTTGGTGCTAGAAGGAGGGAAACCACTTTCTTATGGCTAAAAATTATTTGCAACATAACAAATAAAATTATTTGTATGGTAGTAACATTCCCATTTCCACTCCTATTCATACTCTTGAAAATAAATAAATTGTTCAGTATATACCAATACAGGCCTTTGAGGTTACCTAGGATCAACTCTGGATTATGCGACCCATCACTCGTCAATTTGCAAAAGCTCTTGGTATTCTCCATGTCATTGAGATTCTGCCTCATAAGCCTGTAACAAAAGAAGTAAATCCCAGTGAAATTCTTGTTTCATCGGTGGAATATTTGGTTATCAAAACCCTTGAATAATTTGTTTAGCCTATAGAGAAACAAGGAGAACTTCCACCTATTGAAAAGAATCTAGATAGTGAAGGAGAATATTTTCAATTTTTTGAATAGTAGCAACTAGATCACATCATAAATACGAATGGTGAGGGAGAAGACTCTTTGGATTTAGAATAAGAAGAGCAAGACAAAGATTAATATATTTATAACATAGATTTGGATTGGATAGCCTAAGGGCCACTCACTCTTCCAGTGAATCTTCACAAGATGCCCAAACATCCAGACAAGTTACTAGCAAAGTTCAATTCGGACAAGAAGACTATAGCCTGAGATAATACAGATAAGTTCTACATGCATCTACGGATGCTTGAGGTAAATTATGATGATAATGCTTGTAAACTCTTTTAGTGTACATTAGAAGGTAGAGAATTTGTATGGTATAATATTCTTCCTGCCAATTCAATCTGAAATTAGAGGGAGTTTAAGATGATGTTTCTTAATAAATTTGCTGGCAATAAGACTCCTACCATGTTGTTGAAAGAAAATGGAAATTTGAAGGTGGGAGAAAAAAATGAATCACATATTTTAATCAAATATTCATGTGATTGATGAATAAGTTCCCAATGGATGTGCAACCTCATGATGATATTACTAAAGATTATTACACATCCCCCTTTTCGACTAGCATTTCCATTTTCGTAAAGAGAGTTGTAAAGGAGACACTGGCATTGAAATTTGTAGAAGATATCACTATATAAAAATATTTTCAATCCATTGGAGTCATCAAAAATGATGATGATTCTAGAGATTACAAAGAAGTTGGTAAGAAGAACCATGCCTCTTTGAGCATAATAAATGGAAAAGATTCTTTCGACATTGAGAACTTGACCAAGTCTTTGAAGTTGCTCACAAAAGAAATATCATAATTGAAGAGATGGTTTAGTGAGGCATCTTCTACTAGCAACAAAACTTCGAGGCCACCATTTCTTAAAAGAAGAAACAACTCACAATAGGCCAAATCTACTTAAAGTTCCAACATAGTGTTCAACATTGAAAGTTTGGGCATGGACAATTTCTGCACATTCCATCAAGAGATATGATGGAAAACCTTGTTGATACTCTTTTGATAAAGGAATAGCCTGAGAAAAATTAAGAGACAATTGAGCCTTCTGCGACAAAATATAATTTGACTGTTGGACATTCAGTTAACATGTTCAGTCCTATATACAATGCTGACAAACATAGTGTTGTTTAATTGGAAATGAGTGAAGCTCCTCCCAAGAAGTGAAATCATCATTACAATCCAAGGAGAAAAGGACCTTTTCCTAAGTGGGATATCAAGAATCAGTTGTTACGTAGAATTATGCCACGTTCAAATCCCAATCGAAGTTCATAGAACAAGTCTAGAGTTGCTCCTCCTTCAAATAACACTTCCAACAACAATAAAAACAAGTCCAACACTCTTGATGCTTTAGATAAAGCTACACCACCTGAATCATTAGCACATCTTGTTGTGATGGTTAGCACAAATTACGATATATGAAAAGAGTTTGTGTGAACATTTCATTCTTTAAGCTCACAAGGATAACAGGCTAGTGTTACCTGATTCTCCAAGTGCTCTCATCACACACTCTGGCAGGTAAATATGGTTTTTCATCACAGGAAATGTTTGGTGAATCTCACGATATCCTTGAATCTATTGTAAATGTTGTAAATTTAAATTCTAACACTCTCTTCATACCTTTTCTATTAACTTTCGAAATTTTCAATTATAATGTTCACAAATGTTTGGTCGATTTTTGTGCATCCACAAATGTGATGCCATTTTCAGTTGCTAATAAAATCAATGCACAATGGGATAATAATTGTGCATTAATTATACAACTAGAAATATCATTTTTCCAAGCTATAGGTGAACTCAATCATTTTCTTATCCATCTTTCATTTGATCGCCCAGTTCATCAGTCTATCAATATTGTGGTTGTGGACATTTTGGAAGCATATGGTTTACTCTTAAGTATATATTGGTCTAGAAAACTTCAGGGATATTTTTCAATGGACTGGTCTCACTTATGGATTCTGTACAAATGCATAAATAATCATATTTGAGTTGATAGTGAGCCTTACATGAGCACTGTTGGGTTGTGTTATATTCTTTCCACATAGTTAACAGGGGATTTGAGGGGTACCCATAACCCCACTTTATGGGGTCCGGGGCAGTGCCCCGGAAAATTTTGGTTTTGGACGCTATGTTAGGTTGGGCGGACCCACCTATGGTTTTGTGCATGATTTTCGCACATTTTTTTTGGACGCGATGGTTTTCGGTCCATGGTATTGGATGCGATGGTTTTTTTTGGTCCATGGTATTGGACGTGATGGTTTTTCGGTCCATGGTATTGGATGCTTCGGCATGTATAAATATGTATTGTAACATTGAAAGGATTATAATGAAAAATCAACCTGGTAGTCCCAGTTTTGGGATCCAGGGGAAAATCTCTGTGCATATATGTTTTTATGTGTTATGCTCTTGCATTGTTTATTTTTCCATGTTTTGGAATTTGTATGCAGGTAATTTCTGTACGGGGTTAAAACCAACAAGCACACTGTGACACAATTTGAAGAGAAAAATGAACCGATGGGCTTTGCAGAAGTCATTTTTTGGAATTTTTTTTTATAAATCGATCATGGATGTTATCTAACTCAACCTTTGTCGGTCCCACTAGATGAATAGCTGGAACTCCTTCCTATAAATCCAACTAGTGATAATGACCTATGTAAAGTAGACGTCGGTAGTGCTAGTCTAGGACATAGCTCTAGTGTTTCTAGTTTTTAGACTTTATATTTTGATGATTCTGAAATGAAAGAGGGATTTGGAGTTGGTTGTGTTTTAGTAGACCCACAACAAATAAAATATCTAGTCTCTTGCCACTTGGAATTTGAGTGCACCAACAACATCGCAAAATAAGAATCACTCATCTTGGGCCTAAAGAAAGCCATCAACCTCAAAGTTGAGATACTCAAAGAGATAGGTGACTCTGAGATAGTCAGACAATAGGTACATAATAGTATACATTGTGTCACCTAATCTTAAAGGTTTTATCAAAAAGAGGTATGGCATTCAATTTCGCATTTCCATGATTTCAAATTTATTTTTGTTCTTAGTATTCGTAATATCGTTGCTGATACATTAAAAAATTCTTCTGCTAGGTTGTCATGACTAAGCTGGGATGGATTTTTTATTGAAATTATTTCTAAGCCATCTATTCCTAATAATATCACTAAATTTCACGCTTTCGGCAATGACCAACAGATACTAGACCTTATGACAAATTTTGATGTATTTAAGGATACATCCATTAATGAGGACGAGAATGCTAAAGCATTGTAGGATGCAACACGAGCGAGCAAAGAAAACCCCATTCCCAGGGCGTGGTGTCACTCAAAAAGATTTATGGCTTGAAAAATCACTTCAAGGGATCAATAAACATGAATACCCACAGTTAAACTTTGTCACATCAGCAGATTAATCTTAGTACAGAAAAAGATCCAAAATATGTCAATATTGGTACTTGCTACACATCCTAGGAGAAGAAATATTTCATCCACCTTGTTAAGTAGTACCAGGATATTTTCACGTGGACATATGATGATCTCAAAACTTATGAGACACAAGTAATATAGCACGTGATTCCAATCAAAGAAGGGGCCAAGTCATTTCAATAGCATCTATGGAAAGTTCATCCCACACTTCAGCCTTTGATTCAAAAAGAGTTATGCAAGATGTTAGATGCTTAGATCATCTTTAAAGTGCGATATTCAATGTGGGTCTCAAATTAAGTTCAGGGAAACACGTTTGTGGGTATATTTCCGCAATATTAATCATGCCTCAGACAAAGATAACTACCCAATTTCGTCGATGGAGCATATTCTATAAATAATAGCGAGTTAAAAAATGTTTTCCTTGTTAGACGGTTTCTCACGTTACAACCAGGTTCAAGTGTCAAAACTTGAGAGACATAAAAAAAATGAACTAAATGGGTCACATTTTCTTTCAAAAGAATTCCATTTGGGTTGATCAATGCAGGTGCAAATTTCCAACATGTGATGGACATCGCATTCTGTGGTCTGATTTTCGAGAGTGTAGTGGTCTACCTTGATGATGTAATAATGTTTTAAAAAATAATACCAAATAACTTACGCGATTTGAAACAAGTTTTTGAGAGATGTCATAAATACGAGATATCACTTAATCCTGAGAAAACTTTTACAATGTCTGAGGGGAATCCCTTGGGCCACATTATCGCAAAAGGTGAGATTAAGGTGGACCCTAAAAGGGTTAGAGCTATCACAAAAATTCCTTTCCATGTGAATAGAAAAAACACGCAGTGCTTCTTGGGGGAAATTAACTTCCTCTATAAGTTCATCTCTAGTTATACACAGATTGTTAAACTAATGCAGCATATGGTAAAGAAGGATGTGATATACAAATGGGATAAAAAAGGAAAAGGACACATTCTCCTATATAAAGAAAGATATCGCAAAAGCACTAGCATTGTACAGTCCAAAATTCACACAAGGTTTCCTACTTTACACTTTTTCTACTGATTCTTCTCTTGTTTTCATTATTACGCATAAAGATGGTCAACATAATGAATGAATTATATCATTCATGAGTGTCATCTTATGAGGGCCTCACAAGATTATCCTGCCATCGATCTTACGTAGTCTACAAGGCAATGAAACACTTTCAGCCCTACTCTAAAAAATCATTGTGTTATCTTTGTGCCACGCCTAGCAGTCAGATCGTTGTTTGTTCAATAAGAGTTGGGTGAAAGAAGAGTGAACTGGATTACTCGCTTATAAGATTATGATCTTGAGTTCAAACTAATTCACATCATCAAAGGTCACGTTCTTTGTCGGCTAGTAGCTAAATAAGTAAACCTGCCAGAAGATGATTCTTTAGGATGGGAGGAGGAGATTGAAATCTATAATATTGAACGTGTTGATCCCACTAACACAACAACCTCTTATTATATATACGTGCAACAACATCTTGAGCAAAGTACTCTTCCCTCTCTCTTATCTACAAGATAGAAGAGAGAAATCAAATTGAAATATTTATCTTATCAGTTCAGACATGGAGTACTTTTGAGAAAGAACCACAATGGAGTCTTGCTCAAATTTCTGGAAGCACCAGATTCAAAAAGGGTTTTGAATGACCTCCATGACAGACAAACCGGAGGACATTTCATGGGTGAAACAATGGAACACAAAGTTATGCAGGTTGGTTTTTATTGGCCTACACTTTTCAAAGATACTCATGCTTATGCCCACAAGTGTCTGGTCTGTCAGATATGTGTTGGTTGAGAAAATAAGTCAGTCGTCCCTAGATGTTATTGTGCGATTTTTCCACACTCATCAAAGCAACATAACTATATTCTCACTACTACAAATTACTTGATGCAGTGGACAGAAGTGGTCCCCCTCAAGCTAGTGAATGAGCATGAAGTCATCAGCTTCCTCAAACAGAATATTATTACCAGGTTTAGTGTTCTGAATTCAATTTCTTTTTACAATGTAACATATTTTTCATCATTGAAACTTTATGATTTCACATTGGAAAATTGTATTGTATTGAAAAAATTCATCTAATTATTACCCATAGGGAAACGGTCTTGTTGAATCAACCTATAAACTTCTTATCCGCATAATCCAAAATTTCATCTTCCCTTAACAAAGGAAATGGCATTCCACTTTGGTGAATGCCCTATGGGTTGACCATGTCATGCCTAAGCCTTCTTTTAATACCTCCCCTTACCTCCTGGTGTATGGAAGATAAGCAATCCTACCTCTGAACACCTACCTAACTGCCCTTCAACTTTTGCAAGAATCCTAGGGTAAACCTTGCCTCACCTTGCCTCTTGGTTGAGATTAGGATAGATACCCTCCTTAAGCTACAGGAAGAAATAAAGAAAGAAAAATATATATATTGCCCTTAACTTTTGCAAGATATCTAGGTAACTTGCCTCTTGGTTTAGATTAGATAGATACCTTTAAGTACAAGAAGAAATAGAGAATATATATATTATATATAATATATATATATATATATATATATAATATTCTATTATAATATATATATACATTCTGTCCACCAAAGTCATATCAAGAGATGGTTTCACAAGAGGTATGCAGGAAAAGTGAATTCGGTGTGGGTCACCTTGTCTTGAGGTAGGACAAATCCCACAAGGATAAGGGGAAACACACTAAGTTCCAATCCCTGTGAATTTTACCATATGTTGTTCTCGATAAGCTTGGCCATGACACATATCATCTCTAATATTTGAATGGGAAGACTAAATCTATTCCTATAAATGGTTAAGATATGAAACAATATTTTCAATAAGCATCTAGGGTTGTGCCCTACCCTATGTACATAGTCAGTTTTCTTATTTTGGTTGTGTTTATCCTTTTGTTTTCTTTTTTCCGTTTATGTGAATAAGTTTTGTGTGAGTGTGTTTTGGTTCCAATGTATGTGGCTGGATTAAAAAGAGTCTTGTGACACTACAAAATTTGGCTAACCTTTAGTCCTTTGATGTACTAAAGGTCATTGAACCATCGTTTTAGTCTGTAGAAAATCATTGAACCATCATTTAGCCTTCTTCTTCTTGATTATTCATTTTGTTCGATGATTTTTTGACGAAAAATACAATCCTTGGGTAAGGAAAGACTTGTGTCAAACCATGATATTTGTGCCTATTTTTGAAAAATCATCCCTATAATCATTTCTTTATTTTTTTTCTTGTGCACTCTTATCTAGTTAAGTAGAGAAGGATAAGGGAAAAATATAAAAAAGAAAACCAATATTTGATGTCTAATATATACATCTCTAAAGGAAAAACCTCTTCTTCTCTTAATAATTCAATAACCCTCTTCTTCCCATGAAATGAATAAGTGTCGATGCACAGTCTTATTTATAAATATATAAATAAAGGGTGAAAGAAGAGATTGTTTCTGCAGAGGGTGGTGAAGCAAGAAACTCCACCGGGGTACTGTCCAGGCTCACTAGAAGTGGGGAAATGTTTTTGTTCCTAAAGTGATTCAGTCAGGGTACTGTCCAAGTCTGCTGGCAGCGAAGAAACACCATAGATGAAAAAACTATACCATGAAAATATAAAGTTTGCAAAATATATTACCCTTTCGTGATTTGAAACATTATGATGTGGTTGGCCTTATGTTTGTGTTTAACTAATAAAAGGGATGAAGGGGACAATGTTTATGCATGGGGTAAGTGGAGAAGCTAGGGTAATCTGAATGATGAATCAATATTGCCTAAAGAACCAGACCCTACATGAAAAAACTTACCAAGGAAGAGAAGTTGGAATTATACCAATATTTCACCAAGTGTTGTTGTTGCTACAACATCATCCAAAATTTTGGCTTACATCTAATTCCAGAGACTACTTTATTTTTGCATGTTATCATTGCAAACATTGAGTGGCTTCATGCATGTGTTCTCTAAGAACTCTTGTTCCTTTTTGGAGAAAATAAAAGTGTTGTCTTCTAACATGGTAAATCATCGCACATCACATAAATGTGGTTTTGGTTTGTTTCAAGGGATGTTCTTCATGTTAATGGGTTGTTCTCATTATGTAGACATGTATCACACTCATTTACAAAGTTTTAAGCATTGTTGTAAAAGTGTCATCATCATCATCGCAAAGTGTGTCTTTGGTGTTGCATTTGGATTTAGTTGAATTTTTTTCACCTTGGGAAACTTATGTTGTTCATGTGTTCTAGGTGATCTATATTGCATCGACAAGTATTCTAACTGTGTGATCATTCTTAAGTCATACCAATTTTCACTTTAGTTTCACTAGTCCCACACTTATTCAGATCTAGAAAACTTCTCGATCGAGAAATATGGCATCACCCAACCATCCAAAATTGCACACTACACAATCTTGGTCCTCAATCCTTAGCCTCATCTCTTCACCTTGTGGAATGTGGAGTTGTTGGTTCCTAGAACTGCCACTTTGCAGTCATAGTGCTCGGTCCCGAACCTTGAGCTCTAGAACTATGAAATCATTTCCCTCAGTCAATCGCTTCTGCACAGTACACATCTCAAGCATCAATACTTAGCCTTGAGCCCTTGAACTATGAAACTACATAATCCCTCAGCCTCTACCCCTCCAGAACTTTTCAGTGGGAAACCTCAAGCCTTAGCCCCTCATCCTAGCCTCTTAATCCCCTCAATTGCATAGATGACAATCTCTGGCCTGCATGAATTGCGCACTGCATAGTCTCAACACTTAGTCCTTGATCTTAACATCCTAAACTGTGTAACTACACAATCCTTGAGCCTGATTCTCAACTTGTCACTCAGTTCCAACTTAGTTAATGAATTGTTATGCATAATATTAGACTAGGGTTTTTTACTAGACTAATGTCATCTTATCATGAGTGGATTTCAGTTGAAGGTATTCTATCATGTTATGACATGATGATGATGAAAGGATGAAGAATGATATCTTGCTATAAGACACCATTGAAGATGCAAGAACAAGTTTACCAATCGAGAGAAGACAAAGGGACATATTTGTAACAATATTTGGAGATCAAGTTTTCATTGAAGACTTCTATCTTCAAGCCATAAGGAGGAAGAAGAAGACCATGTTCATGTTTTAAGAAGATAAAAAGAAAGTAGCAGTAGAGTGTGGCTTGACACTTCCATGTTAGCATGAAGTCCATGTCATCAGCATTATGTCTTGTCATGTCATAAATCATCATGTACCACATCACTTTATGAATTATGTAAATTCATGTTGGAGTAATGTAATGCAAAGTGGAAGTCCAAGAGTCATCTAGGTAATGTGAAAATTCATGGAGGAAGTCAAAAGGTCATTAAGAAGTAAAATAGTCATGAGTGTAGTCTAAGAGTCACAAGGTAGGTGATGAATCACCCCAGTTATTATATATACACCCTCATTGTTCATGTAAAATACATTTCACCTTGGTTCCTCCTACCAAGAATTAGAGAGGAAGATAGTTCTTTTGAAGGATCAAGTGGTTTCTGTAACACTCCACTATTGGGGCTAGTGGTGTTCATTGTCTTAATTTATCTTAGAACTTTTACTTAATTCAGAAGCTCATTCAAACAGCACACTTTCATGCGCATGTCGATAATATTGTAAGACTATTCTTTGAATGTTTGTGATGTATGTTGTTCTCATCTATACTATGGAAATTGAACTATTTCGTTGTCTTTGGTACTTATCTAGTTGAAGGTGTGTTGTATGTGTTTTAACAATCATTTCTTCTAGGTGAAATATATCACTATATTTCCAACAATTCATTTATATTTTATGCTTATGTGTATTTTCTAGATTAGTATTATTACTTCTATTTAAAAGGCCCACTTTTCTCTCCCCCTTTTAGTAGAATAACCTTGATATATTCTGCAGTTGAAAAACCACAAGGCATACTCACTTGCTAATCCGAAATTACCTATGTATTATTCTCTTATGTTGAACAATGAAGCCAAGGCATATCTTTAAGAATATGGTAGTCAAGCCTTATTTCCAGAAGAGCTCCCACGCAAAATGGTTTGAAGTCTAATTGGGACTTTTGATCGGGGAGACCCCCTCGCGTTATGGTGGTATCCAACACCGTCAACATCATGATAATCTGAAATTATTGCAGTAATTTCAATCATTATCATGAGACAAAGGAAATTATCACCTTGTTATGGCCCAACTCACCTTAAACACATTTTTGAGTTTTTTATTCTCATTTTGCAAACGGAACTAAGAGGATTGATCTCTAATGATAATATGCCCCTTTTCCATAAAAAAAGACAAGGAAAGTCTATTTTTTTCATTGTCATCATCTAAGCATGTGTGGAGTGAGGATTTATTCCAATATACCATATCCATATTCCAAGGTATGTAGAAATATGTACGCCTTTATTTTGTTTGTTTTCTAAAATTTAGTATAAGGGTTTCAATTTCCATTAGATGTACCTCTTCTTTCTCTTTTTAAATGGGAAATTTAAAACTTAAGTAGATAAGATATTTTAATTGCAACATTTTTCAAGTTTTTTTATGGATCTCGATTCTAAATTTCTCCATTTATTTTGTTCCATAGGTTTAAAAATTTAATTAGTGCTCTACAAAATGGAAAATAAATGAGACCCAATGTGGGAGTATGGTGAACCATATGAGAGTCATAATAGAAAAAGATAGAATTGCAAGATATGTGGAATGGAATTGTTTGGTGAAATTAATCACTTGAAATAACAAATTGACAAAATATTAAGATAAGAAGTCGATATTGTTCCTAAAACTACTCATTATGTTGTCCATATTTCAAAGAATCAATTCTTGATATTTATAGGAATAAAGATTAGAGGGAAGAACCAAAGCTTAATAAGTTTTCAAATAAAGAAGAAAGAACTTAGAAGCATTGGAACCACATCCAAGTAGTAAGGGAAACCTACCCCTTAGCCACACCTTTTAGTTTCTAGATGCCTCATGATGATCATATCGTGAGATACATTTATTTTTGTTTTGATGTGATTATGTATAAGCTTATGATGGACTTATGACTTAAGAAAAAAATCATATTTTGATATTGATGTTGGATGTACCATTTGACATCTCATACATATTAAATAAATTTTATTTTCATATTTATGTACAAATGTATTTTTTTATGATGTTGTTGTTTTTGATACTTAAAAATTGAAAAACAATTATTACTTTCATAATTTTTAAAGTTTCTCAATAATTTCAAATAGTATTTGATATTTTCCTCAATGTTGTTGATAAGCTACTCTTTATACATTCCGCAATAAACTCACTGAGAAAATCAATGTAGAAATGGTTCAAGCGTGTCTTGGGTCATAGAGATTGGCATTTACAGTGTGTTAGGAAATTAGTGTATTAAGGGGCTAGTATGTAAAGGATTATTTATATGTTTATGATCATAATAGTTAGGGGTCACTGTTGAAATTCTAACACAAGAGGAAATTATTTAACATGATAATGACATGTGACAATTATCTATATTTATTTTTAGTATTAACTTTAATTACTTATGTCAACAAGAAATTATACATTCAAAGATATAAATAAAGTGCACAAGACACGAGAGACACCAGAGATTAGGCTAGAGGACAAGGAAAACCCCACAAGGGGAAAACCTATCAATCCTTTCCTTATACATTTTTTATCAACAAAAGTAATCCAAGTCAAACTAACTAGGGATCCAAGTGTCAAGTCAACCCTCCAAAATCTACCATGTTGTGTCAATAAAACTGTCAACCAAAATGCCATATGTCAGTCCTTAAAGGCCTCCAAAATTCATATTGTCATGTATCTCTTGTTAGTGCTTGTTAGTCATGTCAATCACCGATGATCAAATGTGATCTTACAAAGTTTTTTACTAGGGTATTAGGTCAAATTTTTATGATTTCAAATAGCTTTTCAATAAAAAATTGGTCACTCGCTAGTGTGTCTAGGGCTATTTCCACTCTCTCAAGAATTTCATATGCCGGTCACTTTCGTCACTCAGTTGAGTCTGCCATCATAAAAACATCATTAAGATCACTTCAACCACATTATCATGGACTCCATTCAGCTTAGTGTCACCATTAGGTCATTAGGATTAAGGTCACAAAATAAGTCATTTCATGTATAAATCCAGTAAACGAGGAGGGGAAATAGGTAAATGTGTTCAATAACACTTGATAACAAATGTAATTTATTTTTTTTATATGTAATAATGTTCCTAACATTCTAAAGTTACAAGAAGAGGTCCTAAGGCTACAAAATGCAAAAAGAAAGTGAATTGGTGAGGTGGGTCATCCCAACTCATTAATCACTTAGACACCAAAACAAAATTATAAAAGCACATGGAGGAGCTCATTCACACTCATTTTCATTTTTATACCATCCTAGCATCAAGCTCCACCCTCTCCTTTGCAAAATATTGTGATTCCATAGCCCTCACTAGAAAAAAATTTCCCTCGCTGTGCACAGAGAGTCCACGCGACACACCTAGACAACATCCTACACATAGGAGGCCTTCGCTGCACACGGGGCATAGTTGTCCAAAATTGGTGTTTGACCACCAAAATCCATTTTTCAAAGCTTCTCTTCAGTCATTTCATCCTCCAAACTCTACAACAAGTAAGTTTTATCATTTTCACACCCTCATTTGCCTCATATGTCAAGAAATTGATCAAATACTTCTTCTCCTATGGTTTACATGATTTTCCTCATTTTGATCTTCAAATGATGAATTTCTTCCCTAAACCCTAGATTCCTTGCCCCTACACCTCTATTTGCAACTAATACACCATCTCCATTCGTCACAATGCCTTATCCCCTCATTTTCTATCATTTTCCTCTAAACCTTAGTCTACCCTATCTCTTTCTACGATAGGCCTGTGTTTTGGCCTTTTCCACCCCCTCCATTCACTCATTTCCCATATTTCCTTCTTCCCCTACTCACTAACATCATCACCTACTATCCTAAACTTCCTTAAAAATTTAGGCAACTCATAAGTCCATCATACCACCTCATTCCCTCACAGCAACAAATTTGATTGTTTTTGCTTGCCTTTCACCTATGGTTTGAAGTATGGAGCCCAAGTCATCACCATCAAAGAAGAAGAAGTACAACAAGGGGGCAAAGATACTAAGGTTTGAGCCCTCTAGTTGCAATGAAATAACCTCCTCCCCATTTTTCATGAAATTCCTTGAAGATGCCAATTGCTTAGGGTTTTGTCAAAGAGTGTAGGAAGTAGGTTATCATGAGAATCTTACAAGTATATTTTCCCTCACATTGAAAGAAGACAAGATCACCATTGTAGGGACTAATTTTATGTTTTCATTAAATTCCATCTCTCAAGCTATAGGCATACCAAACCATGGTGAAAATTGGTTCAAAGGCATGAACCTAGACCTAGAAGAGTACAAACCCTATTTGAAATCACAATACAAAGGAGCTCACTCACATGTTTTCTCATTCAAATACTTGTTGGAGAGATATGCACCATTGATGAAGAATATCATGAATTTTTTCACATGCGAGGGAAGATTTTCCAGGCTATATAAATACCACATAAGGCTGCTCATGCACTTTACAGCTGCCAAGTCTCTCAATTTGTGTAGCTACTTTTATAAGAGCCTAACCAAAATTTCTGAAAGGGCGTAATTGAAAGACAAAGAGCATTACCCCATCCTCTTTCACCATAGCTTGATAAAGGTTATAGTATTAGTTGGTAGAGAATAACATGACATGGGACACCTTCATTGAGACAGCCTTGAAAATGCATATAACCACTTCACCAAGCCAGCACCAAATCATGTCATCACAGCCCATGGAAGTGGGGTGATCAAGAAAACATTATGAGGTTTCCAAGGCACCTAGGCCTGAGGTGACCAAGACATATCAAAGAGGTAGAAGGCTTGTGTTTGCTCCTCAAATTTATTTAGGGTCCAATCATACTACATCAGCAGAACATGGATCACCATCATATCATGAGGTTTGTTTGCATGATGAGGAGTCCATTGGGCATGACTTTGACCTAGTTGACTTGGAGGCACAAGATGAGCATAAAACCATAAAACAAGTCATCAAAGAGAAGGATTCTCATATCATGGAGGTCAAGGACAATTTGGCAAGGGCCACATTCATCATTTCATTTCTTGAGAAAGAAAACAGTCAACTGAAGGCAAAATAGCTAGTCATGGAGAAAGAGAAATTCAAATCCAAGAAACAAAAGATGAAAGGCAAGGCAGTGGTGGACCATTAGGACACATAGAAGCATGAAGGACATGTGGAAAGGAAGATACCAAGGACAATGTGTCTTAGGAACGAAATTAAGAGGGAAAGAGAGCAAAAGCCACCAATGGAAGAATTGACATTTGAAGAGAGGATTACTGTGAAATAAATTAGGACATGGAGTTTTGGCTTGAAAAAGTCAACTGCCACCTTGAGAAGCTACTTGATAAGGCCAAGAGGGATAACAAGTTTCAAATGAAAATGGTCATCCACTACTACAAGGAAAATCAACTTTGCAAGGGAAAAATCAAGGAGTTGAAAGCCCAACTAAATGAAACCCTAATTAGCCAAGAGGAGAAGGGTAAGTTATATTTGCTTCTTGATTCATCCATGGTTGCATAATATACCTCATCAGGCATCTTTGGACAAATTTTTGGAGGATTTGGAGAAAATTTTGTGTTTTGGTGCATACTGGTGCAGACTTGCAATTTTTGGCAATTTCTGTCTAGGAGTGCAGCAAGTTCACATTGCGCTTCTTCCTCAGGGATCCAAATTATGGAAACTCAACATTTTTGGAAATATTATGACCCCCTCTCAAAACCCCTTTTCCCACTTTCCTGGTCCAAGGCTCAATTTTTTAGAAATTTGCAAAAAATAGGCCAAAAATCACATTTCTGCCCCTCTTTTTCCATTTCCCTGCGCACCTGGAGACACCTTGGGAGGATGGCCATATCTCAGCCATAAATGGGTCATTTTGAGTACAAAAATACTCTAAATACATATATAAACTCCCACATTTCTTGAATAGGATTTAGATATGGATTTTTACTTCATAAAGGCACTCACAAATGTCCTCCAACAGCTCACTACGCACCAGGAAATTTCTGAGATTTTGTAAAATTTACTGTGTAATTTTTGTAATTCCTAGTTCGACTTTGCTAAAAGTCAAAAGGATGATTTAAATGATGTAATTGAGTAATATTACCTTTAATATGATTTTATAGTGGTTAATTAGTCTTGTTAAGTTGTTTTTATGTAAACTTAGGCCTCATTAAAGAAGAAAAACTCAAGTCAGAATCTAAATGAAGAGTTTGTATTCAACCTTCTCAGTCTCAATTGTTCGTTGAGATATTCATGGGAACTGTTCCACCACTCATGAATTAGACCCTTGAGGGTGGGGAGACTATTTATTTTGGTCTATATGTATCATTTTCTCAGTCAAAGAGAAGGTGCTAGGATGGGGTCCCCTGGGTCAGTTTTGGGGTTAGAAACACAACTTTTGATGTAATTTTTATTAAAAGATGTAAAATCTCCATGATTTTTGGATGAGGAGTGCGTAGGTAATTAGGAATCAAAGTTGTTTTAGCCCCTTGTTTATGTAGGTGTGTCTTAGATAGTCTAAGGCTGATAGAGAAGATGAACCATGTAATGGGTCAATAGAATATAGCCCAAAGAAGTGGGCCAGCTAGGAGAGAAAAGATCTATAGTTGAGTGCACAAATGCTTAGATAGAGTTCGCAACTGAGTGCGTAGATCCCTGCAGTTGAGTGCGTAGGGTAGTTTTGAGTCTGTAATACCATATTGAAGATCAATAAAGAAGATTGTTGAAGAATTCTCGTGTTTATTTGTTTACTTTTGTTTATTTATGATTGTGATATATGTTGTGGATGAATAATAAATTTATGAAATATTGATCTAATGATGCGTGACTCAATGAAATAAGTCCCAATAATTGTAAGCAATGAAAGCTAAGTACTTTCGCAAAGACTGTGATACATTCGGTTATGTTTATTAAATACTTAAGTAGATATCGAGATCAGATCTATGTTTGCTTTCTAGTGCACGTAAGTAAATGAATAGACTATTAAGGATCCACAAAAGGCAATCGTAGACCTTCGCGAGTGTCTAAGAACTGTTTAAATAGAGTTGCAGTACCAAGCCCTAAGGGCTTATAGATCTATGTGAAATACATATAGGGCATTAAAATACATCACACTGATCTCTGGATGTGGAAACTTGGTTCCAGGATCCCCCCATATTTCCTCGGGTGAGACTTCATCTTGCACTATGTGGGTTGTTACCGAAAGGTCCAGTAGTGTAGGGTTCTGTTTGGTGCAATTAACTCTGAACCTAGGTCAGGAGCCCGTAAGCCAACAAATGATTTCATTGCTGGGACCAGGATCTACTAAGGATATTTGTTATATCGCATCACTGGAATCCGAACAAGAAGGTAATTAAAAAGTGGTTGCACAAAAAGATTCATGAATTTGTGGTACAGGAAAACAGAAATCTGCGCCTAACAAAGGAGGAGTGGTTAGATAGATATTTGTATACAGAGATACATGAAATTTTCTTCTGCACCTTCTCTATTGAGTTATATGAGTGGTTAGCTAAGTTGGAAGATGACCAAGGAATGTGGAAGCTTGACGGTCCAATAGTGTGGACTCCAGAGCTAATGCAAATATTGGAAGCTCTTGAAGATAAGATCATGAGCATTGCTGATCATTGGCTCAATCGAATTATAGTAGGATTTGTTACAGAATTTGTAGTTGATACCTAGGTTAGCTACAATGAGGTGGAGTGAAAGTTTTTCAAGGGACTGCAAGATAAGTATCTGAGACCTCTAAATACCCATATTAAAATGTTTTTGTGTGAAAAACAGGTTATGTCATTGCCTTGATGTTCAGAGCTACACAAAGTGGAAAAATCTCTAGAGATTGAGAGAAATCAGGTCTTGAATATAGCCCATTGATTGGACCTCCTTTGAGCGATGACAAGGGATCGATACAGGCCTCACCATAGAGTTATGTTCAGCTGATAAGATAGGGTTTTCCATGGATACAACATCCATCCACTCCACCTACACCTCCTCCTCCACCTCATACACCTTTTCCCACACCACCACTACCACCACTACCATTCAACCTGTCGAATACAATGAAGTGGCCTATTTTCAAGGGTATAGGGATCAAAGATACCGATAAGTTTTGGTTTGTTGTGAATAATATGTGGATGAAGCAATAGATGACTGATGACAATATAAACAAGGCATAGTTGGTTAACGCTCTATAAGATCACACGCTGACATGGTAGATTAAGTATTTTTCTGATCATCCTGTGGCAACGCTAGCAGAGACTAAGGATGGTTTATACAAAGAGTTCAGCAAGCCTATGTCTAACTTGCACTCAGTAGTTTTTTTTAAGGAGATCACAACGAGGGTTGATGAGATTCCTTGGGAGTTAGATGAAAGGTTGAAGTGTGTAATTCTTGAAGCTAATATGCATCTTACAGACGGTCAGCATTGCGAGTGGTTCATAACTTCACTTCTACCCCACCTGAGGATTTCTTTGTCACATCAGAAGATAGGAAATTAGGTAGAAGCATTGGAAATGATGATGAGATTGCATTCAACCCCTATTTAGGACTTGACCTTGCGGGTACAGCAGATTCACTCCCAGTTGCAGAACCTCTATTTGGAATTGCAGAGCTTGAAGAAAGATATGGAGACTAAACCAGCGGTGTGTGCAGAAGTCTAGTGTTTGAAGTGTAAGAGCCAGGGGCACGAAAAATATCATTGTCTTGTCTTTGTGAATTATATTACAGGAGGGGGGCCAATTCCACTGAAGCCAGGTCCCCAACAGGGCCGAGCATGGGGGTTGTGCTACGGTGCATTATTTTCCAGGTGGTTGGAAAACATGCAATAGATAATTGCCATTTTCTTCAAACATTCATTTAGACACCACATCAGTTGTTATGTGACTTCTGCAAATATGTGGGCCATGATGAGCACCACTATCACAGCTATGAACTAATGATGGAAAGGGCACCTACATACCAGATGCAAGTGGAAACTCGGCCTCTAGATCAGGGCGCAGGGGGAGAACTTGGAGGTTATCAAGGAAGAGGATGGGGTAGAGGATGAGGAGGACCTAGTAGAGGTCACAGACAGGTTATTTTCTATAACTATGGAACACCAGGGCACTATTCGTGGGAGTGTCAGAATTAGACACGCCCGTCATGTCAATACTATAGCTAGTTTGACCACACTATATAAGAATGCCCTGTGTTGATAGCCAAGGCGCAGGAGAAGAAGGTGCAACCTCAGAAACCTACACATAACTTACAAATGATGAGGGTTGAGCCCCACGAGGAAGACCAGAGCATGCACATAGTTCTGAGAAGCAAAATTACAACTAGTGATAATAAAGGAAAACAACCTGAAGAGGATAGATGGGTCTGCAAGGCCCCAGAAAAAGAAGTTGGTTTTGATTTGGAGCATGTGAAGGAAACCTTTATGGAATCCAAGAAGAGCTTCGTTGAGGCCTCCACCTTAGGAAGCTAGAACAAAGTACAAGAAACCAACGCGCCTACAAAGATTCATCCCTCTATCCTTTCCAGGTTCTTGGAGACCTGGATGAAACTTTTGCATGATAGAAAAGATGTGATAGGCCTGCAAGAGTTAACAAAAAAATGCGTTGGCAAGGAAAATGCCCCTGATGGACACCGCCTAGTAAAAAAAATTGGCAAGCATAAGGCAAGAACAGGGCATGAGATGAGGCTCACTGCACAGATAGGAGATTATGAGATGGACCGGGTTATCTTGGATCTAGCGTCGGATGCAAACATTTTGCCAAAACAGACATGGGAAATAATGGGGAGACCTGCGCTACAGTGGTGTCTAATCTAGCTTAGAATGGAAAACCAACAAAAGATCATCCCTATGGGACAACTACATAGATTACAAATGGATATCAAAGGTGCGAGTGCACTGGCTAATTTTGATGTAATAGAGATCATTGATGATAGTAATCCATACCCCACACTCCTCAGAATTGATAGGGCCATTGACATGAATGGGGTAATCAACTTGAAGAAGTGGACAATGTCATTTGAAAAGAAACTAATTCGATTTGTAGTAGCATTGGGCCCTGTAGAAGGGTCACACTACACTAAACCTATTCGTGATTATGAGGAAAGTGAAGATGACTTAGATCAGATCTACAAAATGATAGCGCAAGATCAAGACTGGATCAATCCAATAGTGGATGGGTGGATTGCATGGGACTAGAAGAGTTCCTGCACCTTTGATTTAGATGAATAGTTGGAACAATGGTAGAATCGGTTGCATGAAGTATCTACACTACGTTGCAACATGATGACTAAATTGTTGCACTATGTTTTGTCGGAGGTAAGAAATTTACCTTAATATGATGGTTTAACTAATGTGGATAAGTATTTTGATGCATTTGAGCATGAAATCCCTGAGCATCACTACTTTCAAGCGTTAGATCTAGGACTATGCGCTACGCCCACACGATGGGGCGTACACACAAGGATAGCTTTGATGGATGGCGAGACTGTATAATAACGATGAGGTTGTCATTTGGTTAACCTAACCTTGGATTAACTGATAAATATGATGGGCAGGATGATCTGCGTGATCACCTAGTGAATTGGACTAATGATTGTGGAACAAAACCGCAACTAGAGTGGGTACACTTATTTTTCCATCCCTTAGACACAATCCCCATGAACTGGTATTTAGAGATAGAGCTCTGCCATGGCACCATGGAGTGGGATATATTGAGAGAAGGATTGTTAAGGACCTTCATTTTTTAAGATGGGTTTGAGAGCATTGATGAAGCTTTGTAGGTGGTTAAGGCAGTGATCTTCAAAATACCGCAAGAACATCTGGAATGGGTCCAGACAGATTGGGGCACCTAGTTGTGCCATGCGCTGGAATGTTATAATGTGACAATTGAAGGGGAGGATTATGATCCAAGAAATATTAATATTCCAGAGGCCGAAGGGCATCGCGAAGTCAAGGGCCCACAAATAGAGAACCCGGACATCACTAAATCATTGAAAACCAAGCAAGTGAATGTTAGGATTGAAGCAGAACTGAAGTTTGCAAAAAAATGGGATTGCTGGGACGACGCTACTATGGATAAGGTTGTTGAGTTACTCCATGAATATCATGATCTGTTCCCTACTAAGTTTTCAAAATTGAAGGGCATAATAGGAGACTTGGGTGTTATTAAGATTACTCTGAAGCCGGACGCGAAGCTTGTTAAGCAGATGTATATCGCTTGAATCCTAAGTATAAAGGAAAGGTTCTCTTGGAATTTGATAAGATGCTGGAAACAGGCATCATAGAACCTATGGAGGATTTTGATTGGGTAAGCCCGATGGTGGTCCAAGAGAAGAAACAAAAGGATGAAATAATGATTTCTGTAGATCTGAGGAAGCATAATGATGCATGTGTCCATGACCCATTCCCGACGTTGGAGGGCAGGAGGCCTGCTCATTCACTGATGGGTTTTCTGGGTACCATCAGATGAATATATGATGACAGGATGGTCTTAGTGCTCTTGGCAATTGCAAGGGAGCACAAGGTTGTAAACTACACTACCATGGTCGGATTACTATGCAACAAGAGGGCTACATGGAAGATGATGTAGATACAACCTATGAAGCTGCACATAGGAAGCTGTGTTATGGAGGGATATGTCACACAACACTATAATAAAGTGACAATTGGAGTCATTGTTCATGATTTGACAACCAGAAGACGTTTAAGGGGAGTAGGTTGGTGGCATTTAAGGCCAAAATATTTGAAGATCTGCTACGAAAACAACATTGATGGTCAAAATTTGGGGGGAGCAGTTGGGTTTGAATTCAAAAACCCCTATAAATCACGCATGCCAGTCCAACAAAGGACACTTTGCACACTTGGATCTTTTTCTAAACTTTTTTGTCTAATGCTTATGACACGAGCGTTTTGGGAAGATTTCTTCGCCCACACAGATGTTTCTCTGCAAGCTTGTGAGCTATTTATGGAGAGGATGATTGCCACCAACCCTGCAGAATATTTGAGTGCAGAAGTTGTTGTATCTGATGCCCTAGGCCCTGAAATAACCAATGCGGAAGCTACGCTTGCGGTGCCCATAGCACCGAGGTCACCAAGGCCAAAACAACCCATGGTGAAGGAAAATCCGAAGAAACTGGTGCAAGTACACACTTCCCTAAGGAAGCATATCGCGACACCAACTCAAAAGGAAGACAAGTAGTTGGCCAGAGGAAAAGAAAAGGTTGTAGAACTGGAGGCAGAATAGGGCCAGGGAACAAAAGATGTTTGTGCCGAAGGAGTGAAGCGCCTCATAAAGCTCCCTCAGTATATCTCTCCGAGAAAGGGAAAGGTGAAGATTACAAAAGACTCAAACTCTGAGAAATTTATCATTTCCACACACATGTTACCTTAGCAGGTTCCTTTTGAAGGTTTGCAACTCGCGTGAGTCCTGTTACTGAAGATAGAGGACTGGGACTTAGTGATCACACTAAGTTCCCATGGTTAGCAACAGATGTGTTGCACAAAAATTGTCACCTTGACATTCTACAATCAATGTGAGTCTATCACCACTCATACTTACCTCCTTTGCAAGTCTTAAACCTCAGTTCTTCATATCAAGCCTTGAAAATAAGACAAATACCTTAAAAATCTCTAAAATTTTGGTTTCGCACTTTCTCTTAGCATTACCTGTAGTTCTGCACCTATTGGTCATGTCCCCTGCACACCTGACCACTCTGTATCTATGTTATGGGTGCTAACACCTGTAAAAGTTAAAAAGGCGCAAGTACATTCTTAAAAACTCACTTTGAGTCATTTCTGGAAGTTTCTAGAGGGAATCTTGAGTTGGCAAGTTCGCCAATTTGTTGGCCGGATAAATCATTCTTGCGGACAAGACCGATATCCCTAGTATCAATAGATATCTAGCAACAAACAGGGCAAGCAAATCTACCTTTCTCTAAACATATTGTGATTCATTAATAAAAACTAAAGAGGTGTTTTAGAACCCTACCTTAAGTCCAATGCTAGTTTGTGGCAGCCATGCTCCAACAACTTCAAGAGAGTTTCCTTTTAAGAACTTGCAATCACAAACAAGCACACATCAAATAACACCTGCATAGCTAATATAATAAATCATGTTCATCATGGTGATCAAGGAATCCATGAAATAAACCATAAAACATAGCTTATTGAGAAAAATAAACTTGATTGTATTAACTTTGAAATGGAAGAACTTTACAACCATGGTGCCTTAATGCTGTACAAGCTCTTCCCAGGGTCCAAACAAGAATCTCCTCTACTTTTACAAGCCTCACTCTCTCCCAAATGAGATCAAAAGGTATGTAATCTCTCCTCTCAAAAGCTCAATTAGGAAGACTAAGTTCCAGCAGAATTTACCCTAAAAAATATTCAGCTTTCAACCTCCCAAGTAACCAGCCCAATGCTTCATTTTATAGTGCAAAGGAAGGAGGTTACAGGTCCACCATTGAAGGGATAGAGTCCTCCTTCAAAGGGATAAGCTCCTCACATCAAGGGGTTCGCTCCTTGAGGGAGGATTCTTAGCATCTACCCAGATCTCTCTTTTTCTGTCAAAAAGCCTTGTTTATGAGTTTCTTTCAGCAAATTCTTCATCTCATCAATCTTCATTAAGTTAATTGGATGTTTGAGTCTCTTTTCTGAGAAATTCTTAATTTGATTTCCTTTGTTCATTACTTGGAGGTTTGTCTCAGTGTTTTCACAATTTTGCATCTTTTTGCTTTTGTTTCTGCAAAAAGGAATTCCCCCTCATTCACGGGGGGGGTGCTAAATTGTGTATGAGTGTTAATCACCTTTGAGTGTTTTTATTTTTTGATCTTTGGAACTCTCACCCAATTTTCTTGACTTGCACTTGATTGGTTCTTAGATTACATTAGAATCATCTTTTGTTTGAGAATTCTCTTGCATAGATCACATTTGCATAGTTAAAATTCTCATTTTCAGAATATGAATGTGAATTGTGCATAGATTACAATTGCATAGTTTACATTCTGAAAAATCAATTGTAGATTTAGATCAATTTTCTTTTATTTGAATATACATATGTTTAGGCTTGTTTTTAACACACAAAAATAAAAATAAAAACTATTTTGGAATTGATTTGCATTAGTTTTTCTTGATGAAATTAGTGCATTAGATAATTTGTTATATTTTCTCTTAGTGGTCAATTTTTTGCATTGTTGGATGTGAATGGAAACTCTCTCCTTACTTTGGTTAGGATTCATCGAATTGAAAAGATTACATTATCATATTTGATTGCATTCAGTTTTGAGTTGGTTCATAACACCATTGGTTTCATATCCATTTACCCTTTTGAGTAATAACAGCCTAAATAACACAACGCTTAATTAAAATTCATCTAGTAATTTTTGCACTTTTAGGGCTCTTTCCACCAATATAACTTAGGCTAGTATCTTGGAGTAGGGAGTAATTAACTCTCCAAGATAGTTAAAACAAACAAGTAGCTGTATCTTGCAATAAGAAATAAATCCAATTGTAATTGATATAATCTGGGAAGCTCCTCTTAAAGGAGTCAATCACGAGATCATATCTGAACCTTTGAGATAATCAAGTCTATCTCATTGGGAAAGATAGCAAATTTGCGCGTATTAAAAACGGTAAACCTCGGATTAACCATTGTCAAGGAGCCTGGGGTCACTTGTTGGTCAACCTCATATAGATCATGTCACAGAGCCTTCAAGGGGATTGAGCTTGTTTACTCTGCCCTTGGGCATAGATCAGATTGTAGACTGTTCCCCCAGTTGTATTTGTTACTGTTGGTAACCTTAGTGACCATAACCTTAAGATTCTTTCCTAAGGTGACGGTGAAGGACGGGTCTCACTATACCTGGAGTAGACGTCGACTAGACTCACTTGGACTCTCTCGGGGGTTCTCTTCACTCGAGATGGTTATGTGAAGAAACTTATGTCAGTCTGTTTCATTAAGCAGGTTGTCGGGGTAATTGTTCCAACCACCTTTTCTGTATTGAATTCTGTGACGTTGGATTTCATCACCAACTAGTGTTTTTAGTACGGGAAGTTACTGTTTGTGTGTGGTTTGACTCTTAGATTTGATAGCGCGTGTTAGTTTGTTTTTTTTTACTTTTACAGACCATAGGTGTGAATTGTGAATTTTAATTATTAGGTGTGAATTGTGAATTGTTAATTTTAGTTTTAAATTGTTAATAAAATTCAATGAAGTTGAATATAATGGCAACTATTCTAGAATTTACCAACCAAGGAACCCCTCTTAATGAGAATCCTAGTACTTTTCCTTGCTTTGGAAATGTTGATCCTCCTTATATGGCTACTTTGTCATTACCTGGATTTACAATTGGTTTACCGATATGGTTAGTTCCAACTTCGTTGGCCCCAAATACTCCAATTGTTCCACCTCAACAGAGTTCACCATCTCAACATCACCAACCTTCTGTTGACCCTTTACCTTCTTCACCTAATATTTCTTCCTCCATTTCTTCCTCTTCGCTTGGTAAAAGCGTTGACGCTAGTAACCAGGTGGCTAAGAAGAAGAAGAAAGGGAATAAGAAGAAGAATAAGAAGTAAGATAAGAAAGAAGTCAACCAACCAACCATGGCTGTAAGTGTTAGTTGTGTTGAGGAAACCTCCAACATGCATCGTAAACCCAAATACCCTTGCATGCTTTGTTAGCGTGACCACTTCCTTATCAATTATCCTAGTATTCCAAAGGTTTTGGAAGTATGGTCAGAAAAATCTCATCAACTTTCCATTGATCCATCAACCAGTGATAGTCAGGTTCCTGGGAAAAAGGGTAAAGTCAGGTTTCCTTGTAAGTTATGCAAAGGGAGTCATCAAACTCACATTTGCCCTGACATGGATGAAGCCTCAAAATTATTGGAAAACCTTACTGTTCCACGACAAGAATTTCCAACTGGTTACCATAAACTTTCTCCCAACTTTCTCCCAACCTATCGTCAACTAACGGAGTGATTGATCTAATTTCAAGTATAGTCGATCCCACTCTTCCATTGGAGAGTGAAACTCATATCACTCAAGTTGATGATCCATTAGTTGATCAAGTGGTCAATTCAGTTTCACTTTTGGTCGATCCCACTCTCCCTTTAGAGAGTGAACTTCATACCACTCAGGTTCTTCTTATTACAACAGATTCTTCTACGCCAGGGGGAATTTCACCTGTTTCTACAGAACCCCCTCCAAGTATTGAGGTCTTTTTTTTTTATTGGAATAGACTGCCAGAACCTCGTCTTCCTTCCTCCATCCCTTTCCAAATCATTGTCAAGGCTGGTGGTAGGGACGTACACTGTACACAGGTAGATGAAGGTGCTTCTATTAGTATTTTATCCTCAACTGCTTGGAAAGATTTGGGTTCCCCTCAGCTTGTGCCTATTACGCAGAATCTGAAATCTTTTAACAGAACCATTAGTGAACCTTTAGGGATCCTTCCTAATTTTTCTATTACCTTGTAAGGTAAAACTATCTATATTGATCTTATGATAGTTCGAGGTCCCTTGGATTTCAATTTACTCCTTGGGCGTGACTATGTTTATGTAATGAAAGCTGTCATATCGACACTCTTCCGCGTGATGTCTTTCCCTCACAATCGAAATATTGTGACTATAGACCAGCTTTCATTCCCTAGTCTTGTTTCAACTACCAATAATATAACACCCCTAAATGTTCCTGATTCTAAAGTGGTATCTACCCTGCCATGGGTTAATTATGTGGCAATTGGTCCCATGTTTTCAGTTACCGATGTAAGTGAGCCTCTCACTGTTTGCTCATCTTCCTTTGATTTAGATCCAGTAATTGACATGGAAAACTCTATGGGATTTCTTGAACGTGATGTTCTTATGCCTCTTGAGTCCCTTGACATGTGTTCCTTCTAGAGAACTATTCTTCCTTTTGATGAAGACCTCTTGGAAGCCATGATCAAGGTGTGTCCATTGAAATGTCTTTCTTCTAGTTCGAAGCCATAATCAGTGAGTTCGAGGAAAGTTCCTGTTACTGAGTCAACCTCGTTAAAAAATGAATTAGGTATGAGGACAGTTCTTTTCTTGTGTCAACCTCATTAAAAAAAAATGAATCAGTAGGTTATATAGGTATATTGTAGAGAGTAGACGCAAGGATAGTTTGTTCCTGTCTCAACCTCATTAAAAAATGAAACTGGATGCTGCAAGGATAGTTTCTTCCTGTCTCAACCTCGTTAAAAAATGAAACTAGGGTTATGAGCATAGTTCCTTGTCTTGTGTCAAGCTCGTTAAAAAATGAAACAAGGAGTCATGAGCATAGTTCCTTGTCTTATGTCAAGCTCGTTAAAAAAATGAATCAAGGATTTTAGAGCATTATTCCTTCTCTTGTGTCAAGCTCGTTTAAAAAACGAAACAAGGGTTTTGAGGATAGTTCTTTTCCTACGTCAACCTCATTAGAAAATGAAACACCTCCTTTTTCGAGTTGAGTCTTCTCAACATCTTGAAAGTAAACATTCATTTCATCCACCTGGTTGTATGCAATGAAGCTTAGGGGGCATGTACCTCGATTTGCATCATTAAGCTAGGGGCATGCGAACTTATAACAAGCATAGTTTTTCATTTCAAGCTTGTGTAAACATGAAACCGAATCCAAACAAAGTTCTCTTTGGTTCAAGCTTGTGTAAAAATGAACCCATACCCATTTTACATCTTGTGATTGCCTTTTTATCCGGTAAATTCTATTAGATGACCCTTGGTTGTGTTCATTCCATTGCCACCATCTCTTTGGCTGATCATATGCTTTCACTTGGTTGTTTTACCTTTCCTGAGGGACCGCAGTTATGAGTGTTTTTGTTAGCCAACCTCTTAACCATTACATGTTTTGAGTAGTTCCACCATTGCCGGAACCAATTGCTACCCTTTATACCACTTATTCCACTAGGACGAGTCCTCTTTAAGCTCTTTTCTGACTCGTAAAATATGAAAAGATTGCCGAGTTTTTCTTTTTAAACTTGTTAAAACGGAATTAAAATGATGGTCCACTTGCAACTCTTTTCTAACCGTATAAACATAAAAATATTGCCGAACTTTTGTCGTTTCAAGCTCGATATTGGTAATAAAACGACGTGTTTTTGATCGCTTTTTTACTTTTTCAAATTGAAAACACTAATTATGAAAAGTACTCCTTGATCGTAATGATCAAGCGGTTCTCTTAAGTATTATTTTATACTTTTTCAGGCTTGGGAGACACAAATGTATGAAAAAGGACAACCATGGAGTTTTCTTAAGTTTTTCTTTTGACTCCCTAAAATTGAAAAACACTGAGTTTCTCCTATACTGGACTCGTTAAAATTTAACAGTAAAGGACCTCTTCAATTTCAAAAAGGAATGAACCACTCCTTCTTAGGGTTCGAATTTTAAACTAAGATGGACTCATCCGAAGGATGAGCTTATAATCAAGCAAATGTTATCCTCCTCAAGCTTGTCAAAAATAAAGAGGTACTTGCCAGAAATGGTGGGGGAAAAGAGAGAAAAATGAACCTATTTGTTATACTTTGTGTTTAGAAAAGCAGTTAACTAGTCTTGAACATGACACTTTTTGTTCACCTGGGTTGGGAAATCCTTTGCCTAACAGTTAATCAAACCATATTGAAAGTCTTCAGCCAGTTTCTAGGTATTAGATTTGGGTCAATTGTCACCAAACCATATGCAGTGTTGTTATGTGTTCAAGAGGTCAGTTCAAATAAACCATTCATTTGCAAAATATTTGTCATCCATCCTAACCATCCCTGAGTTAGTCCTTGCCAAATATATTTCTTCAAAACTTGATATATGATTTCATGTTGTGGGCTTTCCTATGACGGATCGCTTTCTATCGATTCCAACTCATTATCTAGAAATATGATCTAGTAATCGTCAGTACCTTGGCATCTGCATGCCTCAATGGCAGGTTTCTCGCCTTTGACGACAAGTTGCATCATTGACCTTTGATCAAAGGATTATGTGATGTTTTCGACATCGACTCATTTATTCACATTTCATGGATTGTACTGAGTACTTTGAGGTCCATTAACATTACTGGTGGTTCCTCTCACACTTGTTAACAATTTACATCATTGACTACTAATCAAGTGGTTTCTACCATTTTCAACTTCGACACATTCATTCACATGGATAGAATCGTACTAGTTCGGGAAGCAGAAATCAAGACCCTAGATCTAGTTTCCACCATCCAGGCTGCGAGGAATTTTGTCATTCATTATACAATGGACTATTCATAAACAGATGGTTGCACCCATACTGTATCTACATATGTCTATACTTGTGATGTATTACAAAATCATTCCTGTATGAGAGCAGTTTAGATAGTTTTCTGGTTAGTTTTTCTGCAATCAATATGAGTCTATCACCACTCATACTTACCTCCTTTGCAAGTCTTAAACCTCAGTTCTTCATATCAATCCTTGAAAATAAGATAAATACCTTAAAAATCTCTAAAATTTTGGTTTCGCACTTTCTCTTAGCATTACCTGCGGTTTTGCACCTATTGGTCATGTCCCCTGCGCACCTGACTGCGTTGTATCTGTTTTATGGGTGTGAACCCCTATAAAAGTTAAAAAGGTGCAAGTACATTCTCAAAAACTCACTTTGAGTCATTTCTGGAAGCTTCTAGAGGGAATATTGAGCTGGCAAGTTCGCCAATTTGTTGGCCGCATAAATCATTCTTGCGAACAAGACCGATCTCCCCAGTATCAACAGATATCTAGCAACAAACAAGACAAGCAAATCTACCTTTCTCTAAACATATTGCGATTCATTAATAAAAACTAAAGAGGTGTTTTAGACCCTACCTTAAGTCCAATGCTAGTTTGTGGCAGCCATGCTCCAACAGCTTCAAGAGAGTTTCCTTTTAAGAACCTGCAATCACAAACAAGCACACATCAAATAACACCTGCATAGCTAATATAATAAATCATGTTCATCATGGTGATCAAGGAATCCATGAAATAAACTATAAAACACAGCTTATACAGAAAAATAAACTTGATTGTATTAACTTTGAAATAGAAGAACTTTACAACCTTGGTGCCTTGATGCTGTACAAGCTCTTCCCAAGGTCCAAACAGGAATCTCCTCTACTTTGACAAGCCTCACTCTCTTCCAAATGAGATCAAAAGGTATGTAATCTCTCCTCTCAAATCTCAATTAGGAATACTAAGTTCCAGTAGCATTTACCCTCAAAAATATTCAGCTTTCAACCTCCCAAGTAACTAGCCCAATGCTTCATTTTATAGTGCAAAGAAAGGAGGTTACAGGTCCACTATTGAAGGGATAGAGTCCTCCTTTAAAGGGATAAGCTCCTCACATCAAGGGGTTCACTCCTTGAGGGTTCATGCCTCCCATACCTTAAGGAGCTAACCCCTTGATGTGAGGAGCTTATCCCTTTGAAGGAGGACTCTATCAAAGAGAGGACACAAATGAAAATCCCAGAAGCTAACTCACCCCCCTGCAAACATCTATATATGGATCCCTCATCCTAGAGATCCAGAGGCTTGAATCTTGTATTTTGTAAGGAAGTGTTGTTGATTTATTTGTGGAACATCATAGTGTTGGGTGATCTAAGATTTTCATGAGGTGAAGAAGGGCTTTCATGCCGGGAGGATGACGCTAGGTCAGATCAATGGGTTGTAATCCTATATTCTACTCATTATATCAATACAGATATTTGAGTTTTCCTCCACATTCGTTTATGTTTGAGTTGATATATGCATTTGTGTGGTCAATATATATCTGGCACTATATTTTTTATGATTGTAGATCTTTGTGCTTTGATGGTATCATGCTGCTTTGAATTTACAGGTGTTCTTTGAAGTGGGACAAGCAAGGGAGGATCGACAAAGATCTGTCAGAGGGGAGAGGAAACAGGCAAGGAGCCAAGCTAAAGACTAAGGTTGGTACTCTCTGCTTCTCTCTCATCTACTTCTCATAAAGGAAAATTCAAGTAACTTTAGTTTTATTGCTTCTAAGATAGCTACCCGTCTTAGTGGGACTAGCAGCTCTAAATGGACACTAGATTTCCTAATAACACCCACATTCTCTTTCACATCCTCCAACAATCTATCAGCTTCTATTGTGTGTTTCCATCCATCGCTTGAAGACTCTGCTTGAGTGGATATCTCCACTCCTAGAACCTAAGAATTTGGCTGCTCCACATCAGTCTAAGGCTCTTCCTCATTAGGAACCAATAGTTCCTCCACAACCTGTAGTTGGAGCTCCCTCTCAAGGGAATCTCACATGGCCTTCTTCTCATCAAACTTGAGATCTATGTGAACCACTATCTTTTGACTAGTAGGTAAGTACACCCGATAGTTGTGAGGTGTATCAATGTACCCCACAAATATCCCCAACTATGTTGTTGGCTCAAGCTTCTTCCATGCATCCTTTGTCACATGGCAATATACCGATAAGCCAAAGATCCTGAAGTGACCCACAACTGGTCCCTTACCGAGGAAATCTTCTCTGGTGTCTTCATCCCAAGTATGTGATGCAGACTTCTATTCTGCAAATAGACTTTTGTTTTGCATGCCTCAGCCCACAAGTGAAGTCGTAGGCCTTGGTCATGCAACATTGCCCTTGCTATCCCTACAATAGTTTTGTTCTTCCTCTTAGCCACCCCATTTTGTTGTGGGTTATGAGGTGTTGTCAACTCTCATTTAATTCCTTTCACTCCATAGAAGTCCTTAAACTCTTGAGAGACATATTCTCCACCGTTGTCACTTCTCAAGGCCTTAATCTTCTTCCCTGACTCTTTCTCGACCAATGCTTTGAACTCACAAAACTTTGTGAAAGTTTGGTTCTTCTTCTGCATGAAATAAATCCAACATTTACGAGAATAATCATCAATGAAAATCACATAATACATTTGCTTTGATGTGGATTTCGTCGAGAATGGTCCACACAAATCAGTATGAACTCACTTTAAGATAGCCTCTGCTCAAATGTCTCAATCATGAAAGGAAGACTTGGTGTACTTTCCCAAGGTACAACCTTTGCATATGTCAAATTTCTCAAGTTTACCTTTGGGAAGTCCTGTAGATATCTACTACATTATCTTCAAAGCCCCGTGATGCAAATGGCCCAAATGCTTATGCCACAACTCACTAATGTCTTGGCTTTGCACCAATTCTGCTTTCGTACTCAATGTTGCATAATCATCTACCTCTAGTTTATAGAGATTCTTCACCTGAATCCCTATCTTCTTGGTTTGACCCATGTCTATGTGTCTTAGGAACACCTTTCCTTTACTGAAGATAACATCATAGCCTTTGTCCTCCATCATCACGACCGATACCAAGTTCTTCTTCAGTCCTGGCACATACATCACATCTGTCAAGGTGAGGGGACCTCCATGCTCCCTCTGAAAAGCAACCATGCCCACTCCTGAAACTCTATAACTTCCATCATCACCCATCTCTATGCACATCTTGAGGTTTTTCTCCTCCAAGGCACTGAATAAATTTTTATCACTGGCCATGTGGAATGAGGCTCCACTATCAAGATACCAGACACAACCCATCATCGATGACACCATTCATGCTATGAGGGTAAAGTCCATTTCGAACTGAGAGGCTAATGCCTCACCTTCTGATCCTTCTGAGGCTCCCTTCTTGGACTTCTTCGATGGGAAATTAGTCACATAATGTCCCATCTTGTGATAATTAAAGAATCTTACTTTAGACATGTCACCCTTCTTCCCTCCATGAGAAGGATTCGATTTGAAATGGGAAGTCTTCCCCTTCCCTTTCCTTGCCTTACTTGCTAAGGCCAGATTTTTCTCATCATCATTCTTGGATGAAGAACTATCTTGTGTGCTCCTCCTAATCTTCTCCTACATAAGATTTGACCACAGTCGTTCCCAATCTGACAGTTTCTCCCTTCCATTCACAGATTCCTGGTAGCTATTCCAACTCTTTGGAAGGCCAAGGAGAGTGAGGCTCACCATATCATCATTAGCAATAGTTATTCCCACACTACCAAGCTCATCTATGTAGGTGTTGAGCTTGTTCAGATATGTGGAAATAGTGTCACCCTTCTCCATCTTGATTATTTGAAGCTTATCCTTGAGTGCCAATTTCCTCTGGTCGTTATTGTTCTGGTAGAGGTCCTTCAATGTCTTCCACATTGAAAATGACGTATCCTTCCCATGGAGACTCGAGATAATATGGTCTCGAACTCCCTCAAGGATGATCTATCTCGCCTTCATTACACACTTCTTCCACTCAGCCAACTCTTGTCCATTAGTTGAAGCTGGCTTTGGGATTTCTTTATCAATGAATTCCTTCAAGCCATTGTCTTCTAATACAACCTCCATTCTATCTTTCCATGTTATGTAATTCGAGCTACCTTCCAAGGCATACTTGAGTCTCAAGCCATAGAACGCCATTGGCCAACCTTGAAGTATGATATGAATTCAATTTCCACCTGTAACCCTAAACTTCAAACTTCAAATTATCTTTAGCTTTGATACCATGTAGAAAATTTCTAAAAATCCTGCTCTGAGTTTTCTCCATGAGAAAACACATGCAACTAATAGTACACTGTCCTTGACTTTAATCTCAACTGGGTCTTTCTCAGAATATACATGCATGATTTTCTGATGAGGGAATCTTTAGTTAACTAGAGTAGCACTAGTTGAGTGCATGAATGCATCAACTGACTCTTAACTCTCTATTAGTTCCTCAAATAGTTTGGAACTAATTTAACTGGACTTAACTCAGTAAACTGAGTTAACTAATTACAACTCAAATATAACTCAATATTATCTCCTTAATTTAAGGGATAACTCTTGCATGACTTCAGAAGGACTTTTAACTTGAATTTATCCAACTAATTAATTTAAAATAAATTAATTAATTATTTCCAAGTAACTGTTAAGACTAAATTCAATTTTAATTCACAAATTAATTCAAGGGCAAATTAAATTGGAATATTCTTGCTACCATATTTCAACATTTGATGTAAAAGACTATATATATATTAGTATTTTATGATCTAAATATTTTTTAAGTGTTTTTGTAAATTTTTAGCTGTGCAAATATTTACTTTTCATACATGTATCTATAGTGAATGAGACAGATGCCAATCTAACACATATTTTTCCAATGCATCAGCAATTATATTAAATTCTCTATGAATGTGCTCATATGTGATAAGTTAAAATTGACTTCCAAGAGTCGTACCATTAAATAATGACATAACGAGGTTGGATTACGAACGTGATAATGATTTGTCAATTGCATAACAACAAGCTGAGAGTCTAACCTGACCACCAGATTAGAGATGTCCCATGATGACACTTTAGTGAGAAGTGAAATTACGGACATGTACTCGGCAATATTGTTGGTGGCAATACCAAGAAATACTCCCCCGGAACAAAACAGTTCTGACTCAAGTGTGTAAATGACCTAAGCAGCTGATGCAATGTGTCATGTGTGATGACTGGCACCATCCACATATCCTATGTATGCTAAGGGTAATGAAGGCATCTGCATTATGAGAAAGATGTATGAGACAAATACTTCAATAAATACCAAAAAAAATCCAGTCACATCAAAAAAGAAGCAAAACTTATAAATACATAAAATTACAAAGCATATGCCTAGTGCAATACTAGCCATAATACTTTTTCAGATAGAGCCCATTTCAGGGTTCAACGAGTGGGACTCCTTCCCAGTCCTAAAGTTCATATGCCCCTTTTGAAAGGGCTTTTTTGACGACATATGGACCAAGCCATAAGGGTTGAAGTGTTCCTACCCCCAAGAGGTCATGTTTTTTATCATAGAGTAAAACAAGATCTCCCTCCTGGTAGGAATGAGGCTTGACCTTTTTGTCATACTAGGCTTTGACCTAGCACTTGTGGGCCTTGAGTACCAATTCGGCATCTAAACGGGTTTCATCCAATTGATTTAGTTATAGCAAGCACTCTTCTTTGACAGTAGTACCGGGCAAGAGTTCAACGACGATTTGTAAGGAAGGAATCTGACACTCGATTGGTAAAACTGCTTCCAGGCCATAAGCTAGTTGAAAAGGTGTGAAGCCTGTAGCAATCTTAACTAAAGTTTAGTATGCCCATAGCACAAGATATAAAATTCAATGCCAGTGGGTTTTATAATTCCCTACTAACCTATGGATCATCATTTTTAAGATGCCATTGATGGCCTCTACTTGACCATTAGCATCGGGGTAGTAGGAGGTTGATTGATCTTGGTGAAAAGCTAGTAGCAATGTTAAGTTAGACATTATGTGATTCTGAAAATGAGACCCATGGTCTGTAATGATCATGCAGGGCACACCAAAGTGACAAATGAAATGATTGAATAGAAATAGCGATGTCATTTCTCCATCAGCCCAGAAGGTGGGAAAGACTTTGGACCATTTTGTGAAATATTCACAGCTACAATAATATAGTTGTGTCTAGCAGAGGAAACGGGGTTGCAAGTTATGAAGTCTATCACCCATTTGGTAAAGGGGTCGATGGAGATAACCGAGTGTAGTAGGGTTGGAAGAGCATGCATCTTCTTTGTAAACACTTAACAAGGCATGCATTGCCGGATAGCCTTGATACAATCTTTGAACAAAGTCAGCCAGTAGTAGCCTGCATGCAAAATTTTCTGAGTAGTAGATATTCTAGATAGACTGCCACATGCCACAACATGGCATTCATTTAAAACGTGTTTTGCCTCTTCATGAGTGAGGCAACATTGAAGAACTGTATCCACACCATGGCGAGATAACATATCTTTAAGCACTAGATAGTGTCGTGCTTGGTGGCGAATGCGGCAATGGTCACCTAACAATAGATCAAGGTGAAAACGTTGCGCTTGGAGGTAGATAATAATGTCACCACACCAAGGGTCAGTTGTGTCGATAAGATAGAGAGCTTCATCCAAAAGAGGATTGTGGGCTATCTCGTTAGGATCAATAATGGGAAGGTCTGACAAAACTTCGGCGAAGACTAAGGAATTTTTCACCTTGGCAGTAGTGAAAACCAAATCAAATTGTTGGAGGATCACGATCCATTTTGAATATTTCCCTCCAATTACTTGACGAGACAAAATGTGTCTCATGGGATTCTCCAAGGCAATGATAGTAGTTTGTCACAGCAGTATGCAATGTCGGAAGTAGTTGACAGCAAAGTCAACTTCCAAGGACAGCTTTTCCACGTGAATATCTGAGTTCGGGCGCAACCATGACTTTCGACAGATAATATATCACATGTTCACTCTGGTCATCATGAGTTTGAACCAAGACCATTCCCAGAGAGGATGGCGAGGCTGTGAGGTATAGAAGAAATTTGTGCCCATAATAGGGAGCGCTAAGGAGTGGAGATAACATAAGTGCCTTTTTCAAGGCATAAAATGATTATTGAGCTTGATCATCCCATAGATATGACACTCCCTTATTAAGTAGGCACATAAAGCCTTTCATTAACTCAGCATAGTTTACAATGACCCGTCGTAAAAAGTTTTCTTTCCCTTGTAAACGTTGGAGCTGCATAATGGATTATGGTTTGGGAAATTGAGTAATTGCCTTTACCTTATCAGGATCAACCCTAATCCCATACTTGGAGACAATGAATCCAAGTAAACATCCAGACTCGACAAAGAAAACACATTTATGTAGATTTAGACGTATGTTATAAAACCGGCACCTAAGAAATATATCTCTTAAATGATCTAGGTGTTGCCCTTGCTTATTGGAATGCATTGGAAGGTCATCCAAGTAAGCCTGAATGATATGTCTGACATCGTGAAATGTGTAGTCCATGGCCCTTTGAAATGTTTATCTAGCATTCTTTAAACCAAATGGGAGTTTTCGATAGGCAAAGATTCCCCATGGGAAAACGAAGGCGGTTTTGTGTTGGTCATTGGGTTTTATAGCAATCTGGTTGTAACCTGAGAATCCATCCATGAAAGAGAATGATTCACAACCAAAGAAGTCGTCAATGATTTGGGCGATGAACGGTGTCGAATAATTATCCTTTGGACACGTGGCATTCAAGTCTCGATAGTCAACACATATGCGGATAGTTCCTTATTTCTTATCGACAGGAACCACATTGGAAACCCATTCCATTAAGGGAACAGGATAAATGAAACTAGCACATAACAATTTTTCCACCTTAGTCTTAATGGCTGCCATTTTGTGGGGGTGGACTGGTGGAATCCTTTGGCAGACAAGTTTAGCATTGTCATATATATTGATCTCATGCTCAACAATAGAAGGATATATGCCTAGAATTTCTTCATAAGACCAAGTGAATACATCGTTGAATTCCTTAGAAAGGTAGGTGAAGCTTGCAATTTCCTCAAGAATCCAATCTGCTCCAACTTTGATGTTTTCTACGATGTGTGTCATGACAAAAATATTGATGAGAAATGTCCTTGAAATATTTCCCATGTTTCCTTTCGAGTCCAAAGTTTGGATAGTCATATATGGTGAGGAAGTGATTTCAAGTGGGTCAAATGATAGGATTTGAAGAGGCATCATGTCTAACTTATATATCGAAACACGATGGTGCGAGTCCTCCCAAGGTCACTCTTCTAAACTCATGATCTCTCTAATACCTTCATCCATAGGAAGGACTTGATTGAGGGGATCAGAAAAAGGAGTAGTTATGGGAGGGCCAGTGGTACCATTGGTCATGACCAAAGTGACTGGAGAATCGAATGCATATTGAATGGTCTGGTAGGATAATTCAGCTGGTGACAATGACATTTTTTCTCCATAAGTATCAATGTCTAAGGGGGCCAGTAGGATCCAAGGATCGATCGGTTCGTGAGGAATGGATGAAACCATATTGACCGTTTGTGGAACTGCTAGTGGAAGAAGAGGGAAACAACTCATCAGGGAAGAGCCCTTCAGTAAAAAGGTATCGATGCTGACGTAAGAGTTAGGTACACCACCCAATAAGGGTACAAAGCTGCTTGGTAATGGGGAATAATCAGGGGTGCAAAAGGACAGTTGGTCCACTATGACTACCTTTCCATCTAATGGAAATAGGATGATACGAAAGGTGGTAGACATAATGGAAGTCATGGTATAAGTCCAACTACGACCCAACAAGAGATTATAGTCGAGCTTTCTGTCTATGACTTTGATGTCCATCGTTACCATTTTCCCATACAAGGTGATGGGGTACCTATCTAGGTAACATTTTGGGATGAAAGTGCGGCTGTTTGAAATATTTAAGGGAATTTGATGGTGAGGATAGGGTTGGAGAACCCAAAGCAAGCTAACATGAAGCCGACATTACACAGGTTGAAGCACCTTCGTCAATGACAGTTGTATGTATTCCTTTACCTTTCAAAAAAATTTGCACCTGAAATGCAAGCTAGTGAGGAAGGGGAGGTTTACATTTTTTTATGTATAAAATTTCAAGCATGGAATCCTGAGGGTCAATACCACCAATAGCCAAAAGCAGAGCTTTCCTTTGTGTTGGAAAGGTTTGTAATACTTCGAGTGCCAACATAGTCAATGGTGTTTGCGCCAAGTCTTCTACAATGTTGTAGTTTTGGGCAGCACATGCAGATGTATTGTGTGTTGTGAGTCGAAGTGCCCCTTTAGGGGGGTGAATCATAAGGTCAGCAACCGGCCTTTCAATATGAACATCGTTAGGCGATGGTGGGTTTTGACTTGAGGAGGGCTCCTTTGCATGAGTGACAAGAGCTCCATAAGGTTTGGCTTTGGTTTGTAGATCTACCATTTCAAAGGTGTAAACGATAGAGGGTCCTTCACCAGCTAAAGGATGTTGTGAACCGCCATTGCCCCCTTGCGGGGGTTGAGGTTGGTTTCCAATAAGGTGTTGCTATTGCTGAGCTAAGAAAGGATTATTCAGGACAGCAAGGGTCCTACCAATGTCCTTTTTAGTAATGAAATCTATGCATTCATAAAGACACAGACGGTGATAGGTCATGCGATCTTTGGCACAAATTTTGCAAGGGAATCTGGTGGGTTTATTCTTTCCATTGCTAGAGGGCGTAGCAACCTTCTTCTTTGGGTTTTTCTACTTTGTTGACTGCTCTTCAGAAGGAGCAGTCTTTTTCTTATTCTTCTTGTTCTTACCACCATGTTTTTGTGTAGATTTCATAGAGTTTATCACGATGGTAGGGAGAATAGTCGATTTGGTAGTGGGGTCCACTCACATCTAGGCAATGTGACCGCTGAGTTGTTTTACAGCAACCCTGGAGGTTGCACTGTTAACCCCATCAGGGTGCGCTCTGAGTTGCTAAGTAGCGGCAGCATTGGATTTGCAAGGGACATTGGGAATTACATCGTATAGAGTTCCAAACTATGAATATATGAGATCTAAGTGTTGGTCACAATGAATGGATTGGTCTTTTGTGACCACACCACCTAAGGTGACATCCTTAGCGATTTGGGAGAGTAGAGACTCGTAGAACCAATCCTTTAATAGATAGTCTAGGAGGGGAGCTTTGACTAACCTCCGCCTACGTCTCCATTCATGTATATGATTAGTGATGTGGATGGTGGTATCCTAACGTAATGAAGTGAGGAGTTTCATCCCAGTTTCATAGCGGATGGGTGGCTGGAAGTGCTTTAAGAATTCCATCGCTAGAGCACCAAAGGTATTGACTGACATGCGTGGTAACTCAATGTACCACTTGGCTGTGTTGCCAGTAAGGGTGCGGGCAAAGAGATGTAGCTAGATACTATCATCCACCATGGAGTTAGAAACACACCATAGATGATAGGTGGTGATGTGTGTACCCGGATCCTCCCCTTGATTCCCTTCAAACTTTGAGATGTCTATCTATATTTTATGTGGGATTGGTGGCCAAAGTAAGTTGTGATAGATGGGGTCACTTGTAATTTTGTACAAGTCAGGGATATCAAGCATTGCCAAGAGAGCAAAATTGTTTAATGCCCCCAAATTAGACCAAGGCAATGACATATGACTTGAGGATCCTTGCAGTCCTCCCATTGTGTTGTTCCCAATATTATACACAAGTTGTGTGGCATAGTGAGTGCCTTGGGGTATGGTATTGTACTGTGGATTTCCATAGGGATTGTTAGGCTGGGGGATAGAAGTGCCCCCAGGATAAGCAATGCCCCCTTGACTCATTTGAGGTTGTGAGTACTGTGCCCCCATGGATTGATTGGGACCCCCTTGAGGGTTCCCGCTTGCCACATAACTAACCATAGGTCCTTGACTAACATAAGGAGGGCTCATGTTAATCAGTGACTGACCATGCATACCTGAAAACAAATGGGGAATTATTACGCTGTCGATCAGTATATGCATATTAGGAGTGGTGTCCCCACATGCCTAAATCTGGGGGTTAATAATATACAATGGATGCCAACCATATTTTTGGTTGAAGCAACCCACGCTAAATGTGTTATATTGAGCATTATAAGGAGCGCTATATGCAGCGCTTGTCAAACTTCCAGCGACTGACACAAAAGGGGCGGAACCCAAAATGTACTGGGTTCCACTCATGGAGGGTGTCACTATAGGGTTTGAACCTGCGACAAATGGGATAGTGGGGTTTGCAATCAAAGGTTTAGTACTAACTGTCAACTAGGGAAGTGGTGGGGGACCAAAAGTGTCCAAAAATCTCGTGACCCATTAGTCGTCGATGGGATGGGTGGAAGTGTTCCAACTGAAGAAAAAGGAGGTACAGATGCAACAGGAACCAAGAGTGGGCCCAATGGATTCGTGATCAAAGGATTGTGTCGAGGAAGAAATCCTTCAGTAAGCTTGAATCGTGGGATGTCCAAACTGATTCTAAGTGAGATCTCAGAGACTGATTTCCCGAAGATGGGGAATCTGGTTCACTAGAGCTCAATGAATCCTCCACAATGAGTAGGGGAAGTCTTAACAACCATCTATATTGACGACGAGGGCTAGATGTAGCCACGGTGGCCGATAATTTTTATCAGTAAATTTTACAGTGATGTTTATTAAAGTCTCGATGATAACACTCTGGCACCTAAAAAATAAAAGATACACTAAGTAAATCAATCAACAAGCAAAGGGAAGTGACCTTGTCTGATAAGCACCAATCACTAGAGATGAAAGCCAGTATCACAATGAATAACATATAGAGCTGGCCAAATGCACAGTTACGGTTACTCTAGAGCTTCGCCTGAACCTCAAATTAAGGGGACAAGTACTCTTGTGAAGACGGGCAACCTCCCAAAAACCGAATATAGAGTAGGTCCATCTGTGTTAGATACCATGGCAGCCCACCCCAGTCACCTTGTGTTAGTCCCTAAAAGTATGGTCGCTAAGGATACCTCAGATCACAGACACTACCGAGTGGGACATAGTCGTAAACAATGTGTTGTGTGGGTAGGATACCTAAGTCCCTGACTCAACTCCAATATCCCTGATACACAAATTACCCAAAGGAGATGTAAGCAAAGGAAATATACCTTCACTTACAATCTGATGTTTTCTCATATTTAGCTCCACTTTTACTGGAGTGGTCCCATATAGTATGAGTGCAGAAGGATTTCTCTCTTTTAATGACACTAGTTTCAATGTATGATCTTAGGTAGTTAACCCACACTGCCTATCCCAAGATCCTAGCCTAAACTAAAGTTTATTTACTCTAAAAAGAGTTAATGATTGATTTTATTAGATAAATGTACTTCGTTTAGAGTCTTCGGTAGGGGTGTTGACGTATGAAATTATATGGGACTCTGACTCAAATAATGAAAAAACAATGCTTGTAAATTTTCACTTTCAATGAATAAGCTGCTTCTACAAAGGGAGAGTCATTCATATATCAATGTTTATTCCATGCATCCTATTCAGTACAACACTAGCATAACCGACAAATTTTCAATGCTCGCTAACAACTATTGAAACCAAATAGTGCAGAACTTAACTGGCTAAGCAAAAGACAGTAAATTTCTTTTGTATTTTTCTTTTAATGAAAACAAAAACTTTAAGAAGTAAATCTATTTTCTTTAAAAAAAAGTTTGTTCAGGACACAGATCATTCAAACAAGTGTATCTGGAGATCCCTGATCAGTCTATAAGTAGATTTCCCAACCCATGAGTTCACAGGGTAAGTTGTTTATCAAGAAATCGTTGACTAACATTATGTACTAAAGGCTACAGAGAGTTAGTTTCAGCACTAACACTCTATTTTTGAGGGCATGTTGCTTTATAAAGCATTGTTTTCACTGGTAACCTGCGTTAGTAAGGAAAAACACTCAAAAACATAGGCTGCGGGGATCAGATTTAGGGTTGAGCACTGAAAGAATGGTGTTGTATGGTACTAAGTGGTCAAAAAGCGAATGAATAATTACAGGAAGGCCTGGAAAAAGGAGAGATCTTGGAAATTTCTAGGAAAAACTGGGAACTAAGTGTAGTCCCCAGCAGAGTTGCCAATTCTGCTATAAGGATTAATGCATGGGTATTTGGTGATGTGGAAAACCCTCAAGGATCTTCTCAGGATCCTCGGCAGACAGTCAAATTAGTTGCAGCTGTCACAAAGATACATGCATATCTATGTTTAACAAACTAATATCAAAGCGAGAAGGAATTATTACCTTGAGTCTTAGTGTGGTGTTTTTGGAGAGTGCAATGCAGCTAGGCAGAAAACCCCTGAGCCGGCTCCAAATCAAAACCTACACATAGCAAAGACAAGAATAATATCACAACATAAAACCTTGATAAACAAATGCATGAACATATAAAAGATATCTAGTTGCATATAATTAAGTCACTCATGCTAGAATATATTAGATCAACATATAAACAAGTTATACTACCAAAATCATAGAGTGGACAACACAACTGCAGTTCTATATTGATGTAGAAAGAGTGATTACAACCATTAGTTGCATCGGCCTTCCCTTACCCCTCCATCTCCTCTCTCTCTCTCCCTTCTTAACCTCTTCTAATGCCTTAGTATAAGGCTCTGCTTGACAGTCAAATAGGCAATCCTTTCAAATGTTTCGACCTCTTTCACAATGGCCCAAGCCTTGCATATATAGCATGTAGGGTTAGGGTTGTCAAGTCCTTCATGAGTTCCATTAGGAAAAATTAGTGATGTTTCCATGCTTTAGTTCTCTTTCCCATTTGCATACTCCATTAGGAATCAGTAATTCCCCCAAACAGGTCGAGTTCTGATGTTTCCTTGCTTTTATGAGCTCACACCAGAGAGAATATAGGGATATTCTCTCAGTCAATTCACTCCTTTGACCCAGAGAACTTGATGTAGATTCACTAATGTCTTTCCTGAGGTAGCAACTAGAGTTACCCTAGGCACTAACGCATCCTTAAGCTTGTTGAGAAGCTTTATAAAGTTCGTTGATAGTGTTTAGACAACGTTAGCTTGACAACTAGGCCTGTGAACTTGGCCAGGCCTTCAGTCATCATATCTTTGTCCTCTCAGTTGATGAGGAGGCCACTTTCCTATATAACAATTACATGGAATTGTGGGGGAGCTTCACCTTCAAGAACATCGAGCACTTAGTGCTATCAGCGAGATCAAGGTGAATAATCGAAAGTTGTTTGCCAAGAAGACACATATTTTGGAAGAAAAGGAGGCACTCCAGGTGCACAGTTCATGACTAGAGTCAGTAGTCATGGAGGTATGCAGAACTATGCCTGAACTCCATATTCTCGAGGACAGCTAGAGGTGAAGGTTAGAAAATTGGCTGCTGGTGTGCACAAGGCAAAAGCTCAGGTTAGTCGACTTCAATTTGAACTGAACAAGAATATAACCGAGCTGCAATTGAAGATGCATCCATCGACTCTGCCGGAGGTCTGGGAGCAACGTGGAGCTATTCTAAAAGAATGGATGACCACTTTGGATGCTACACTCACTGATTGTTCGGCATTATTTGAGTAGGCAATGGAGTTGGTGATGACTCTGCAGGAAGATCCAACCCTGCAGATACTTAATATAGAAGTGCGGGACCTGCAGAAATAGTACGATGAAGTTTGGGCAATGACACGCTCCATTGCCCCAGCACAGTGCCTAGCCAAGTTGCAAGAAGGGATGTAGCTCCTCCCGTAGGTCAAAGTAGCATAGGAGAAGGAGGCCTTTCTTAAGGCCTAGTTGGGGCCCTGGTTAGACGAAGCTTACCAGGTCACGACTATAAGGCCCTATATTAGGGTCTTCTAATAGCTCTATTTTCTCTAGAAATGAAATACAATAAGAGGCAATAATTTACTTTCTTACAAGGCATTTAAACAATGATAATTTTATCCTTTCTCACAAGACATCTAAACAATGATAATTTACCATTTACATTCTAATCCTTACAACTTATAGTGAACATTTCATTTCAATAATTTACATGAGTAATCTATGCATAGAGGAATACCTGTACTGGTGGCTGGTGGAGATGCCCTTGAGTTGCTGCTCCTGCTGAAATGCTCCTCTCGACTACCAATTGGATTTACCTCCTAGCCAACTAGGAAATAATTCCTAGCCCAAGAAACCTCCACAGGTTCCCTAGCCCTCCGAGCCCAAGTCCAACCAGATGTAGTGTGTCCAAGATGAATAATTCAGACCAAGATAAACAATACTTCCTTTCTCCTCTCTCTCCAACAATTTCTTGAAATCATAGTCAACCCCAAAATCAAAAGCAAGACCCAACATCCCCTTTCTCCCTTCCTCCTTCCCCTTTTATGCCCTTCCTCTCTTATCCCCCTCAACCACCTCTCATTAATGTCATTAACTTCTCCTTCATCCTTATAGTTGACTTTTCTTCTCCCAAGTAAACTTGAGAGTACATTTCGAAATGTGATATGAATATAAAATTTCAAAATTAATGGGAGAGGACCATGTCATCTCCCAAGTAAATTTGAGAGTACAATTGGGAATGTGAGAGTAATATATATATTGGTAATTACTGGGAGAGGACCATGTCTTCTCCCAAGTAAATGTGAGAGTACATTTAGGAATGTGAGATGAATATATATATTGGTAATTAGTGGGAGAGGACCATGTCTTCTCCCAAGTAAATGTGAGAGTACATTTGGGAATGTAAGACGAATATATATATTGGTGATTAATGGGAGAAGACCATGTCTTCTCCCAAGTAAATGTGAGAGTACATTTTGGACTGTGAGATGAATATATATAATATATATATATATATATATATATTATTTATATATATATATATATAATATATATTATATATATAATATATAATTTAAAATAATGGAAAGATACCATATCCTACCCAAGATTCAATTTGAGAAGACAAGTTGGGAATTTGAATAATAGAAATAATGAATTTTATACTAGTAAATAAATTTATAGTTCCCAAATGAAGGTATTCACCAATATTTCTCAATATTTTTAGGTAATGTAAACATTAATAAAATTTTCATGATAAGATTAAGTGGGGCATTACAACAACCAGCATTTTGGAAAAGTTCACAGCCTTGTAGCAGATGTAGCAAATGATGAAGTTGGCTACAGAAGGACCAGCTATAGAGTAGCTACTGGAGGAGATCAAGTAGGCAGCTACTCAGAGCCTTACTGATGTTGCAGTAGTTCACGTGGACTTGGGGGCTCTTTGCAGCAAGATCAATGTGCCAACCAAGTGACTTGAGGGTGAGTCACGATCTTTGTGTTGGGGTGCTGTTGGGATGGGGTCCCCTGGGTCAATTTTGGGGTTAAAAACCCAATTTTTGATGTAATTTTTGTAAAAATAGTAAAGTCTCCATGATTTGTGGATGTGGAGTGTGTAGGTAATTACAAGTCAAAGGGTTTTTACCCCCTTGTTTATGTAAAGTTGAGTCGACTTTGATATCCATCCATGGTCCATTGACCATGGGATTATATAAGCAAGTGTGTCTTAAAGAGTCTAAGGTAGATAGAGAAGATGAACCATGCAATGGGTCAATAGAAGATAGCACAGGGAAGTGGGTCAGATAAGATATAAAAGGCTCTGCATCTGAGTGAGTAGAGGCCTAGATAGGGTCCACAGCTAAGTGCACAAACCCTTGCAGCTGAGAGCGCAGGGTAGTTTTGAGTCTGTAATACCATATTGAAGAACAATAAAGAAGATTGCTGAAGAATTCTTATGTTTATATGTTTACTTCTGTTTATTTATGATTGCAATATATGTTGTGGATGAATAATGTATTTATGAAGTATTGATCTAATGATGCGCGACTCAATTGAATAAGTCCTAATAACTATACACACTGCATGTTAAGTACCTTCTTTGCAAAGATTGTGATACATTCGATTATGTTTATTAAATACTTAAGTAGATCTGCACGAGCTCAAATCTAGGTTTACTTTTTGGGGCACATAAGTGGATGAATAGACTGTTAAGGGTCCACAAAAGATGATCATAAACCTTTATGAAGATCTTAGGGCTGTTTAGACAGAGTTGCAGTACTGATCCATGGGGACTTATAGATCTGCGCGAAGGTAGATCTAGGACATTAAATGACATCACACTGATCTCTAGATGCAAAAACTTGGTTCTAGCATCCCCCCCATACAACTTCAAGTGAGACTTCAACCTCTGCTACACAGGTTGTTGTCAAAAGGGCCAGTAGTGTAGGGTTTGTTTTGGCGTAATTAGCTCTGAACCTTGGTCAAGACCCCCTAAGCCAAAAGAAGGGTTGGACATTTGAGGAGAGCACTCTTGTAGCTTGTTCTTGAGCATTTTCAAGAAATCAAATGAACAGTTGTAGCTATTATCTAGGAATTCATGTGTAGTGAGTTTGTGATCTTGTATTTTCTCTATTATAGTTTCATATGAAAGATATTCATCTTACCTTTCCATTCATCAGTTCTTCAGTGATTTTTCCTTAAGTTTATAAGCATAATTATTTCATAAAGCTCTGTTTTTATGGGAATATCATTATGTGTTATTTTCATTCTTTCTTAATGAATTGATGGTATATATGTTCATTAAGACCTATTATTTCTTCTTAACACTACACTACACTAAAAAACCCTAAACCATGACAAAATTATTGCTACCTTGCTCCTTTATATCTTTGTTGTTGTTACACTTTTTATGTTTTGACCTAGTTTCTGGTTTTCATCCCTTGTCCAGCATCAAAACCTTAAATTTTCAAAACCTACCTGAGCCTAGAATATCTAGCCTAAAATCCTTTTATATTCTAGACAATTATTTTCCTGTGATCTCATAGAAAGCCCTCTCTGGTTTGGTAGGGCTAGCTACTAAACTGAAACTTAGTCTGTGGTTACCTTTGTCGATTCCTCTCAGCTTGGGACATTGTGTAGGATAACATTTTGGCACCGTTTCCGAGGAACATAAGATGATATATTCCCTAGGAAAGAATGATAAGGATCAGATCTGATTGTTGATGATGAACAGTGATCGGACACAAGAAAGGTTGTGCATCCTTCACATGACGACTCTAATGTTGAAGAATCCATAGGTTTAGAATTTTCATGGCAACTCCATTGTTCAAAAATTGTAGTTTGATGAACTTCTTTGTGACTTAACTATTTTCAAAATGGACTCAACTACTCGAAGGTATGCTCTTATGAATTGAACTCATATTACTGATTTTCCAAATCAAATTCCTTGCATAGATTGGAAAACTAAATTGCCCAAATTCATAGATGGAAATGAATATGAGGCTATTTTGCATCTAATAAAATTTCGTTGGCATATACATAAACTCTGGATTAGGTTTCATGAGGATTAATTGATGAAAATGTTTATGGATACCCCATAATGAAAATCAAGATCATGGTATGAAGGATTGAAGCTAGGTAGCTTATTCTATCTTAAAGAATTCCACACGACATTCTTTGAGTTTTATGGAAAATATTATCATTCATTCTTGTTGTTCGAAGATTTATGTGAATCTGTCATTCATTCAATACCTTGAAGAGACTTTTGGTGATGAATAATGTCTAGATTATGAGATCATAGAGGCCCTTTATGAATATTCTTCCCAACAGAAAATAACATAGATTAGTTGCTTTGATACAAAGGATCATTCACAACACACATTAACTCCTTCTTTTCTTGAAGATGAAATAGATCTGCATCCTAACAGTCAGGAAAAATTTGGTCTATGTTAGAATTCTGAAATTGCATGTACAAAAAACTTAAGCATTGAACCATCTTATGACAATGATCATCTACTTTTGTAAGGAAATAGTGAACAAGAAGTTGTTTTCCTTGATTCTTGTGCCAGTCAAATTGATATTATTCTTGTTGAAGCACATGAGGAATTAAATATACTTGAAGTGCTTGTTGCATTTGAATTTTTCCATGAGCATCCAAAACCTTGTCTTTTGGATGAGAGGTATGAAGATAGTCATTCACTTGTTTTTTTAGATTGTTCTTTCTCTGAGTTTTTATTTCAATATCAGGTTTGTGAATACCAAGATGAGGTTTTTGATGAAATATTTGAACAAGGATCTCTAGACATTCACCACTCATATGTCTCTCCATATCATCCATTTTTTTAAGCACTATTTCAAGGGCATATTCGTGCAAATCATAATTTTGAATTGTCGTGTGTGAAGGTTTCAGACAATGTAATTATGACAGAGAGTAATCATCAAACATTGCTAGCATATTATGAAGAGTAGAGAAACGATAAAGAAGAGGTTGTTTTAGAACCTCTTGCACATGATAGTCTTCCTCCAGATTCATAAAATGAAGAGTGTTCTTATATTTCTTCTGACTTTCAAGATATGGTAATGTTCCAGATTATTATAGACCCTATTGCCAATTTGTTGCAGCCATCTAGGAAGATGAAGTTTCTTATATTTATGGATCATGAGAACATGTTCAGTGGACACTTGGAGTGACCAATCTTTTGTTTTTTCTGCATGCTCAAGGAAAGTACGAGCATGATTAAAATAAGTATCCATTTGCTAGATTTGTTACATTGGAGGGAAAATTTCACATGATTCTATATATATCTTTAGCAAGTGGGTGGTTATCATCAAGATTTGAAGCTCGAGGTGAAGTCCTCGCGACCTCGATGGTATATTTCCATTAGTAATTTTAGTCAGTGCGTTTTTTATAGTAAAGTCAGTTAGTCAATCAGTTTCCAGTTTTCAATTTGGTCTTTGCATTTTGACTTCATGCCCAATGAATAAGGCTACCTAGTCAACGATGTTCTTGACACCTCCAAGGAGCTTCCATCCGCAGATGGAGCCAATGTTGGTGCCTGTTAGTCATGTCAGTCACCAGTGATCAAATGTGCTCTTACAAAGTTTTTACTAGGGTCTTAGGTCAAATTTTTATGATTTCAAATAGCTTTCCAATAAAAATTTGGTCATTGGCTAGTGTGTCTAGGGCTATTTCCACTCTCTCAAGAATTACATATGTCAGTCACTTTCATCACTCAGTTGATTCTACCATCATTAAAATTTAATTAACATCACTTCAGCCACATAGTCATGGTCTCCATTCAACTTAGTGTCACCATTAGGTCATTAGGATTAAGGTGACCAAATCAGTCATTTCATGTATAAATCTGGCAAATGAGGAGTGGCAATAGGTAAATTTGTTCAATAACACCTGATTTCAAATGTAATTTATGTTCTTATATGTAATAATGTTCCTAAGGTTCTAAAGTTACCGGAAGAGGTCTTAAGTATACAAAACTCAAAAATAAAGTGAATTGGTGAGGTGGACCATCCTACCTCATTAATCAATTAGACACCAAACGAAAATTATAAAAGCACATGGAGGATCTCATTCACACTCATTTACATTTTTCTACCATCCTAGCATCGAGATCCCCCCTATCCTTTACAAAAACTTATGATTCCATAGCCCTCACTGGCAAAAATTGGCCCTTGTTGTGCATAGAGAGCCTACGCTACGCACCTGGACAACACGTTGCACACAGGAGGCCTTTGTTGTGCACGGGTCATAGTTGGCCAAAATTGGTGTTTGACCACAAAAATATATTTTTCAAAGTTGCTTTCGGTCATTTCATCCTCTAGGCTCTATAACAAGTATGTTTAATGATTTTCATGCCCTCCTTTGCCTCATATGTCAAGAAATTGATAAAATGCTTCTTCTCCTAGGGTTTACATTATTTTCATAGTTTTGATCTTCAAATGATGAATTCCTACCCTGAACCCTAGATTCCTTGTCCCTACACCTCTATTTGCAGCTAATACACCATCTCCATCCATCACAAAGCCTTATCCCCTCATTTTCTATCATTTTCCTCTAAACCCTAGTCTAACCTATCTCTTTCTAGGTTAGGCCTCTATTTTGGCCTCTTCCACCCCCTCCCTTAAATCATTTCACAAAATTCCTTCTTCCCCTACTCACTGACATCATCCCCTACCCTCCTAAATTTCCTTAAAAATTTAGGCAACTCCTAAGTCCATCATACCACCTCATTCCCTCACAACAGCAAATTTCATTGTTTTTTCTTGCCTTTCACCTGGGGTTTGAAGTATGGAGCCCGACTCATAACCATCAGAGAAGAGGAAGTACAACAAGGGGGGAATGATACTGAGGTTTGAGCCCTCTAATTGCAATGAAATCACCTCCTCCCCATTTGTCATGAAATGCTCTAATGATGTCAATTGCTTAGGGTTTTGTCAAAGATTGTAGGAAGTAGGTTATCATGAGAATCTTACAAGTATTTTTTCTCTCACCTTGAAAGAAGACAAGATCAACATTGTAGGGACCATTTTCATGTTTTCAATAAATTTCATCTCTCAAGCTACAAGCATACCAAACCATGGTGAAAACTAGTTCAATCGCATGAACCTAGACCTAGAAGAGTACAAATGCTATTTGAAATCACAATACAAAGGAGCTCACTCAAATGTTTTCCCACTCAGATACTTTTTGGATAGATATTCACTATTGATGAAGGTTTTCGTGAAGTTATTCACATGTGAGGGAAGATTTTCCAGGCTCTATCAATATCACATAAGGTTTCTCATGCACTTTACAACTGCCAAGTCTCTCAATTTGTGTAGCTAAGTGTATAGGAGCCTATCTGGAATGGTGAAATTGAAAGGAAAAGAGCATTAGCCTAGCCTCTTTCACCATAGCTTGATAAAGGTTATAGTACTCCATTAGTTGGCAGGGAAGAACATGCCATGGGACACCTTCATTGAGACAACCTTGAAAATGCATATAACCACTTCACCAAGCCAACACCAAATCATGTCAGCATGACCCATGGAGGTGGGGTCATCAAGCAAACATGATGGGGTTTCCATGGCACCTAGGCCTGAGGTGACCAAGAAATATTAGAGAGGAAGAAGGCTTGTGTTTTCTCCTCAAATGAGGAATGGGCCAATCCTACTACGTCAGCAAAACAGGGATCACCATCACATCATGAGGATTATTTGCATGATGAGGAGCCCATTCAGCATGACTTTGACCTAGTTGAATTGGAGGCACGAGATGAGCATAAAACCCTGCAACAATTCATAAAAGAGAAGGATTCTTAGATCATGGAGCTCAAGGACAATTTGGCAAGGGCCAAATTCATCATTTCATCCCTTGAACAAGAAAACAACCAACTTAAGGCAAAACAGCTAGTCATGGAGAAAGAGAAATTCAAAGCCAAGAAACAAGAGATGAAAGTCAAGGCAGTGGTGGACCATGAGGACACTGAGCAGCATGAAGGACATGTGGCAAGGAAGATACTAAGGATAATGGGTCTTAGGAAGGCACTTAAGAGGGAAAGATAACAAAAGCCACAAATGGTAGAATTAACCTTTGAAGAGAGGATTACCATGGAAATAAATGAGGATAGGGAGTTTTTGCTTGAAAAAATAAATTTCCACCTTGATAAGCTCCTTGATAAGGCCAACCAGGATAAAAATTTGCAAAGGAAAATGGTCATCCATTACTACAAGGAAAATCAACTTTGTAAGGGCAAAATCAAGAAGTTGAAAGCCCAACTAGATGAAACCCTAATTAGCCAAGAGGAGAAGGCTAAGTTATATTTTCTTGTTGATGCATCCATGGTTGCATAATATACCTCATAAGGTATCTTTGGACAAATTTTGGGAGGATTTGAAGAAAATTTTCTGTTTTGGTGCATATTGGTGCAGACTTGCAACTTTTGGCAATTTCTGTCTAGGTGCGCAGCGAGCTCACACTGTGCTTCATCCTCAGGGCTCTGAATGATGGAAACTCAACATTTTTCGAATGCCTATTACCCCCTCTCAAAGCCAATTTTCCAAATTTCCTAGTCCATGACTTATTTTTTTTATAAATTTGCAGAAATGAAGCCAAAAATCACCTTTATGCCCCTCTTTTTCCATTTTGTTGTGCAGCCAGATACACCTTGGGAGAATGGCCATATCTTAGCCAAAAATGGGTCATTTTGATTACACAAATACTCTAAATAAATCTAAACATTCCCAAAGTTCTAGAACAGGATTCAGATATGGATTTTGACTTCAGAAAGACACTCAAAAATGGCCTCCAACAACTCATTGTGCACCTAGAAATTCCTGAGATTTTTGTAAAATTTTCACTGTGTAATTTTTTGTAATTCCTAGTTCGACTTTGGTAAAAGTCAAAAGGATGTTTTAAATGATTTAATTTAGTAATATTAATATAAATATGATGTTATAGTGGGTAATTAGTCTTGTTAATTTGTTTTTATGTAAACTTAGGCCTCATTAAAGAAGAAAAACTCAAGTCAAAGTCTAAATGGAGAGTTTGTATTCAACCTTCTCATCTTAGTTGTTGGTTGAGATGTTCATGTGAATTGTTCCACCACTCATGGATTCTACCCATGACAGTGGAGAAACTATTTATTTTGGTCTATATGTACCATTTTCTCATTCAGAGAGAAAGGTTGGACATTTGAGGAGAGAACTCTTGTAGCTTGTGCTTGAGCATTTTCAAGAAATCAAAGGAATGGTTGCAGCTATTATCTAGGAATTCATGTGCAGTGAGTTTTTGATCTTGTATTTTCTCTTTTATAGTTTCATATAAAATATATTCATCTTCTCTTTCCATTCATCAGTTCTTCAGTAGTTTTTCCTTAAGTTTATAAGCATAATTCTTTTCGTAAAGCTATGTTTTCATGGGAATATCATTGTGTTATTTTCTTTCTTTCTTAATGAATTCATGATATATATGCTCATTAAGACCTATTATTTCTTCTAAAAACTACATTAAACTGAAAAACCTTAAACCATCACAAAATTATTTCTACCTTGCTCCTTTATACCTTTGTTGTTGTTACCCTTTTGATCTTTTGACTTAGTTACATGGTTTTCATCCCTTGTATAGCATCAAAACCTTAAATTTTAAAAACATACCTAAGCCTAGCATATCTATTCTAAAATCATTTTATATTCCAGTCAATTCTCTTGTTGTGATCTCATAGAGAGAGCCCTCTCTAGTTTGGTAGGGCTAGCTGCTAAACTGAAAGCTTGGTCTGTGGTTACCTCTGTCGATTCCTCTCTGCCTAAGACATTGTGTAGGATAACACCTCTCAAGATCGCATTATCATAGTAGAATATGCCTCTGAAACTCACATCAATATATACCTTTGAAACTCACATTATCACAATAGAACATGCCTCTGAAACTTGCATTAACACAAACAGTTATATCAAAGGAACTCACATCATCATAGGGAAACATGTCATAGAAAATTAACATCATATAGATCCTTTAGATATTCATGTATTATAGACAATAGGAGCCTTAGAACATTTGTTGATGAATCCTCAAATTTAATTCCATGGATTCAACTATCTTCCATAAATGCTATATAAACTTGATTTCCAAATGGTGGAGGATAGGTGCCAATATATGATTTTTCCTTTATCCGAAAGGACATGTCTTTTTGGCATACCAACTTGTCTTCTAGAGGGTCAACTTGGAAAATTGGAGGACAAATGATGCTTTTCAAAAAAAAAATCAAACCTGCTTCGTTTGTAAGGGTCATGAAGAACATGCCCTTTTACATTTTTTATTTTGACCAAAATAAATCATGAAGAACATGCTACAAAAAATAATAATCTTTTCTTCTCTTATTTTTACATAAAATGCATAATGATACAAGTACAATGACAATTATGAATATCAATCCTAGTTACAGTTTCAACACTCCTTCTTAAATAGGGAGGTATTCATAATGACTCATCAGGATATTTCCAAGTTAAGTAATTCTAAATAAAGGATCCATATTGACAACATCATCATGACCAACATTGTCAAAATACCAAGGCCTTGACAAGTAATCTCTATCTCTCCACTAGATCAGAGAATGATGTTGGGAGGCATTCAATAGGACACCACCACCTCTCAAGGTACATACGCCACCTGGGTTCACCATGGTATGTCCTCACAAGATCATTTCCAAATCCATTGTCACAATACTTAACACAAGGAAATATCAAAACCCCAAACCATTGTTATATTAGATCAATTTACTTGACTTATGTTTGATATTCCTACTCATAGTACAAATATCAAGAATGTTTTTACCTGGTGCTTATCCAATCCACCATTCTATAGATCTATGTTTGTGTACTATACTTATAGCAGTTAGTCCTAACCATATTACATGACACATTGAGAAATCAGTGTCCATCTGCACTCCCTCTTAACTAGGGAGGAGATATCCACAAGCCCAATCTTGCCTCAAAAATACCAATTCTTTCCCTTAGGAAAGGACTTCATCAATGCATTGGCTACATATTCATCTGTCGATATCCATTGTAACTTCTCGACTCCTATCTGCATCATATCTCGAATCATAATCTGATTCAACCTTTCTGGTTCTCTAGTAGTCTTCAAACAACTTAGATAAATACAAGGTATCATATTCGAATTCAACATGCCATCAAATAGTCAAATAGATCCAAACTTATTCACATTCGATGATGTAAATTGTCAAATCTTCTGCCTTCATAATGCAACAAAATCCTATTTCATCATCTTCCAAGAAATCATACAAATATCAACCACTAGTAGTATTTTTGTCATCTGTATTGTTATCTGAATTCATATTCTATCCTCAATTCCCAAGTTGTATTGTAATATCCATCATGTCAAATTCTACTTCCAGCTCCCTCTGAATTTAATATTTCTTCTTTTGATTGATGATTCCTCCTTTTTCGAAGTATGAGGTCTTCTTTAATAATGAGGTTCCTTTTCAATATCTTGGAGTAACTCTTCTAGTAGAGGAAATAATCTTAACATGATCCTCTCCCTCTTACTGGGAGACCCTTCCAACTTTTATGCTACCATATACTTAAAATTGTCAACTCTTCCAATATTCAGGTTTACTATAAATCTATAAATTCCTTTAACTATGTTTCATTCTTCTATGTCATTATTTTGTTGTCAAAGCTTATATCACCTTATTTATTTATTTACAGTTCTCACTGGGAGGATATGAAAGAAAAAACATAAAAGATGAAATGATATATGTAGACAAGTGACTGACCAAAAATTAAGGACGGGAACAATAATTTTAATCAAAGGGAAAAGGTGTAGAATAGTTATCCCTTTGAGAAGAGTTGACTTCCTCTTAATCGTGTACCATCCTTGTCCTCATATTAGCATGATTTAATTTATGCCATTCAAGAGCTAGGGATTCTTCTTTTAACATAAATTATTAGATGTAGGGTTTGTTTCCCATGGTTTTTCTTAATTCAAACTTTTCCTAGGGTTTAAAACCTTAGATGCTTCAATATCCAAAGTTTTCAAGACCTGTCAATTTCAAATTTGCAAGTTCTACATGTGTATTAATGTGTTAAATATAAGACCTTGAAATTCCATTTATAATCCTTCCATATTATAGATGGATTTCATCTATATTTTAATTTTCTTAATCTAATGAGAGCACAAAACTTCATAGGGATCAACCAAGCCCAAATATATCCTAATTAAGAAATTGAGGAGGGAATCTTTGGGATATTTTGGACATAGATTTTCACCCCGGACTCTTATTTGGATACTATTTGTGTCAAAATAATTATCTTGAAGAGATATACAACTTTTATTTTATGTGTTTTTTCTTATTCCTTATGGATTTTAAGGTGCGTTCATTTTAAGGACATTTTCATGAAAAGATAATCTTTTGGTATTTTTGCCATAACCTTTCTCCCCAAACTTCGATTTGACAGCCCTTAGTGTCAAAATAAATGTATTGAAGATCTCTATAAGTTTTATGTTATAAGTATTTGAATATTCCTCATATATTTCCTAGTTCATTTGTTTTAGTATTGAAATCCCAAAAAAGAATCTTCTGACAATGTCAAATGATTCTTTCTTTGAATGCTAGTACTAAAATGAATTCTTTGGAAAATATGTGAGGAATATTGAAAACTTATAAATAAAATATGTATATCTCTTCAAGATATTTCATTTGACACAAAAATTTCCCAAATCTGAGTTCAGAGTGAAAATTTATGGCCATAATACCGAAGGTGACCAAAGATTCCTATCAAAATATTTTTTCTTGAAAAATCACAAAAAAATACCTTAAAATGAGTGCACGTTAAAATCCATAAGGAATCAAAAAAAACACATAAAATAGAAGTTGTATATCTCTTCAATATATTTCTTTTGACATAAAGAGCACCCAAAACGAAATTCAGGGGTGAAATATTATACCCAAGATACCCCAAAGATTCTTTGGTTTTTTCTTAATTAGGATACCTTATGTTTGACCTACATATGCAAGGAGAGAATAGGACTAATAATATTATTATGTCTTTTTCCACAACACATTCATTGTAGCACAAATTCATATATGCTTAAGATGAACTTAGGAGTCATTAGTTGCAAGAGAACTTAATATAGATCTATAAGGTATTACATGTACCTCTTCAACCTTACCTAGTCAACGTTATTTATTCTCCATTATTTCCTTCGAGTATGATATCATATTATAACTTCCTTGGCTTGCTTTAAATGGATATCATCATCGTAATCTCAAACTTCTCCTCATGGTAGCTAAAATAAAATATTCAATTCAATCCATAGGAATTACTTTTAATTTTCATCCATAAGAGTTCTGCAAATAGTTCTTCATATGATCGCCAAGAGGTTCGAACATTAACCTTTCAATTATCCACAATGAACAGCTTCATTCTATCAACCATACTTCTCTTCAGAGATCTAGACTTCAAACTTCGTTCAATTTTGTGATAAGAAATATTTTTATGGTTATAGCATATCTTGTGTCATAATTTAGCTCATAGGATTTGTTATTGTTACAAATAATTTATATAATGTTCTCAAAATTGAGCACAAGAGAGCTCAGATTTGTTTAGGAGGGAGGAGACTTAAGCTTTGAATAAGAAGCAACAATGCTACTTCAGATATCCTTTACATACCTTCGACTTACCACATGTACTTGGATTTACACATCAGGAACATAATCTTAGATTTTTTTCAAGGGGTGATGCAGTCATGTCACAGACAGATGATGTAATTTGAAGATTCTTTCAAATTGAATATTGTAGATTTAATAGGCTTAGCTTAATCACCATAGAAAACTCGGATCACGCTTTAGATATATAACTTTGGATGTTGTCACAGTTACAGATTCAGATTGTCATACACTAATGCACCAATAAAAAACTCAAACTACTGAATTTGTATATATAGGGCTTGCATGATAGATGTTATAGGGTTGGTATAAGATGCCACAAAGATGAGTTTGTGTAGTGCACAAATAAAAAATCATAGAATAAGCCTGCATGCCACAAAGATTTGACTTTAATTCCAATGATAATTCATTTAGTACCACAATCATATATGCCCTCAATTTTTCATGATTCTTGCAAAGAATTAGATACCTCACAAGTCTTTCTAGGTCAACATATTTTCACAGAATATAGGTGTCTCACGTCACAACTTTCCATAGGAGTTATATGCCATAGATCCACAATTTTCATAGAGGATAAGTTCCATAGAGAAACTCCCATTTAATTTGGTGATTGTACCTTCAATTTGGCCCTCCAAATCTTGAGGAGAAAGCAAATTGAATGACCCAATACTCCTCTTAAATCCTAGCTTCAATACCATGTGTTGGCTTAGTGGGTCCTGACCTAGGTTCAGAGTTAATTTTTCCAAACAAATCCCTAAACTACTAGCCCTTTTGGCATCAATCCATAGAGCGTGGACTAAAGTCTCACCCAAAGCAGTATGGGGGGATGCTAGAACCAAGTTTCCTCACCTAGAGATGAGCATGATGTCATTTTACGCCCTAAACCTGCCTTCATGTAGATCGATAAGACTTTAGGGATTATTTATATAAATTCCCTTAATCACATTAAATACCTTCGTGAACATTCACGAATGTATTTCATAGACCCTAAATAGGTGAATCAACCACTTACGCGCCTTTGTGATTACTCCTAATTCTGTATTTACCTAGATCGGCTTAAGTGTTCAATAACTTTAGCATGCAACAAGATATTCTTTGTGTAAACAGTTATTATTACTTGCATTCATATGACAATATAAATCATGTAAAATCATGCATCAATACAATATTAATTCATAAAGCCATCATTCATCATAACATAATAGTGCATTCATTCATAACAAAAGGAAATATATAAACACAGGAACTTATGGAATAATCTCTTTAGTAATACTTCAGTTCTTCTTACAAACTCAAGACTTCCTCGCACACTCAGATGCAGGGGCCCGCTCACTCAGCTGTGGACTCTACTCTGGGCCCTTGCACACACAGCTGCAGAGCCTCTCTTCTACTCAAAGACTTCTTTGTTCTTTCTTCTATTGACCCATTACATTCATCTTCATTGATATCTCTTACTGCCTTAGACTCTCTAAGACTCTCCTTTTTATACATCCCATGGTCTGTGAACCATGGGTAGATCTATACAAGCCAACACACTTACATAAAATAAGGGTAAAACCCTTTATGACACTTTACTATCTACGCGCTTCGCGACCACAACTTGTGGAAACTTTACATTCTTTACAACAAAACTTGGGCTTTTCTCCCCAAAACTTGGGCTTTTTCCCCAAAATTGACCCTAGAGGACCCTGTCCCAATAGGTTCCCAACACAAATATCGTGACTCACCCCCGATTCACCCTGCTGGCACGAAGATCTTACTGGGGAGACCTCCCAACTCTACTTGTGTTATAGCTACCTCAGTCGCACTCTGCGTGGCTAATTGTTTGATTTGCTCCACTAGATGCTCTGTTGCTAGTCATGCACTATCTTCCTTGATCTTTTGTTGCATTCTCTGGAGGCTTTCCAACTTCTCCTCAATGGTGGTAGAGATAACATAGGCATCATCTAGCCAAGTCCCTAATCTGGCCTTGAGGACCGCCTCTTTCCTTTGCGCTGCCTCCACCTATTCGAGCAATTGCTTTGCCTCATGCAACTTGGCCAATTGTTGTGATATAGTGATGGTGCACACCGTCACTCTTGCTTCATCATACCACTGTTGCAATTCATGGGCTTGTGTGTTTAACCTATGCAGGTTAGGATCTTCCTGCAATGTTGTGACTACCTCCATGGACTGCTCGAATAATGTGGTGCAATCCATCACCATGGCATCCACTATTGCGACTCCATCCCTCATAGCAGTTTCTCATTGACCTCTGGTGGAGTTGAAGGTTGTGACTTCAACTCTAACTTTGTAATCTTCAAGTTTAGTTCAAACTAAACCTTGGCCACTTCCATCTTTGCGTCGCGCACACCTGCACTCAACTTCCTAATCTTCACATCCACAGATGCTACCTTTGGGATACGCAGTTCAGGGACTATTCTGAATGCCTTAGCCACCACAGCTACAGTTTGTTCATTTTGCACCTGAACTTTCTTCCATGATTCCAATGTTGTTGTTTTTCCCATGAACATCTGTTCATTTTTTACCTTATACTTGTTGATCATGCTTAGTGTGCGCTACTCTCGGGCCTTCATTTTTTCAATCACACATGCTTGTAGTGTGTGAAGGAACTCACCAGGGAGTGTGGCCAAGTTGAGGCCCACATTCTTCAAAGTGCTGAAAATAGCCTTGTCAGTAGCTGCCTTCATGCTCAAAGCTCCATCAGGCAATGCAACTCCCCAGAGATCCATTAACTGAACCATCTCTGTTGCTTGAGTAGTCCCCGGTGCCAAACTAGTTGATGCAACGTTGTTATATCCTACACTAGCCTAGAGTCTAGTTGTTTAGATCTGCAGCTCGCACAGACCTATCTATATGGCAATCAATGCTTGCTTTTGTTGCTACTCAAACTACTAGTAAGTTCTGTTGTTGTATCCCGTACCTTATCTACAATATCATCCAAGTCACTCTTCGTCAAGGTAATTGGATCTAGCGATGACTTGGTGGCTTTTGTCTTCTTGCATGGTCCTTCCTTTTCCTGCTCCCTATGGCACTTCACTCGGAAGGGAGTGATCTCCTGCTGGTCTCCACTGCCCTACTCTGACACTCTTCTTCCTCCGTTTGGGGTAAAGGAGACTTCTAACTTCTTTCTTCGACTAACCCATTGCATTTATCTTCATTGATATCTCCTACTTCCTTAGACTCTCTGAGACTCTCCTTTTTATACAATCCCATGGTCCGTGGACCATGGGTAGATCTATACAAGCTGACACAACTTACATAAAAGAAGGGTAAAACCCTTTATGACACTTTACTATCTACTTGCTCTGTGACCACAGCTTGCAGAGACTTTACATTCTTTACAACAAAACTTGGGCTTTTGCCTCAAAATTGGCCCTAGGGGACCCTGTCCCAACAATACCATGTTGAAATTCCAATGCAAGACAAGATTTCTTAACATGATAATTACTTGCAAAAATTTATTATGTTTCTTTTTAGTATTAACTTTAATTAATTATGTCATTAATAAATTATGCATTCAAATATATAAATAACGTTTACAAGAGATGAGAGATGCTAGATATTAGGCCAAAGGCCAGAAACCCACAAGGGGAAACCCATCAATCCTTTCCTTATAGATTTTTCACCAAGAAGATAAATCCAAGTAAAATGAACTAGGGATCCAAGTTTCGAGTCAACACTCCAAACTATGCCATATTGTTTCCATAAAAAATCAACCCAATTGCCGTATGCTTGTCACTAGATGCCTATGAAACTTGTCTTATCGCGTACCTATGAAACTCACATTATCATAGTAGAATATGCCTCTGAAACTCACATCAAAATGTACCTATGAAACTTGCATTATCACAGTACAACCTTCCTCTTAAACTTGATTAACAAAAAAAATTATATCACAGTAACTCATATATCATAGGGAAGCATGTCACAAAAAATTTGCATCACAGAGAGCCTTTAGGTCTTCATGTATTACAGACAATAAAAGCCTTTGAACCATTGTTGATGTATCCTCACATTTCATGCCACATATCCACATTAGAGATGTATCCAAATTTCAAAACAAAAATGTACAACCAAAATCAACTTTATAAGAACAAATAGGATTCAAGATGATGATGTTAACTATGGGGGCTGACTCATCATTTTTGGAGTAAAAAGTAGAAATATTAGAAACAAAAAAATAAAATAGCTAATTTTTAACTCGTATTTTCAAGTTATCTCTATATGATTTTACTCAAATTTCGAGCAGTATCAGTCATTGGATGTGGAATTTAATTCTTCATCTAAGGAGTACCCATGTTGCATACTTTATATGGACCCTGCTACACAAAATATGAGAAATACATGAAAAACATGATTGGTGCCTATATATGGTAATTCCTTAATATGAAAGGACACATCTTTTGGGTAGGCCAACTTGTCTTCTAGAGGGAAAACTTGGAAAATAGGTGGATAAATGATGCTTTTCAAAAAAATCAAATTTTCTTCTTTTATAAGGGTCACAAAGAACATGGCCTTTTATATTTTTTCTTTTGACCAAAATAAAGCATGAAGAACATGCTACAAAAAGTAATAATTTATTCTTCTTTTTTTTACATAAAATGCACGATGATACAAGTACAATGAAAACAATGACAACCAACCCTAGTTACAATTTAAACACTTTCTCTTAACTAGGGAGGTATTCATAATGACTCATTCCGATATTTTCAAGTTGAATACTTCTATAATAAAGGATCCAGATTGATTGTTGGGTCCCTATAATACTAGTGATTACCCCATTACTATTGTAGTTATACCCTTTATTAATATTGTTGTGCCCCTATTGCCCCCATATTGTTATTACTGAGCCCCATAGAATCCCTCTATTGTTATTTTTGTGGCTTTATATTATTATTGTTAGGTCGGCTAGATTATATTGTG